>JAWZYT010002184.1:60000-84387 GCA_034508575.1 Petrolisthes manimaculis | reverse complement strand
ACTCCTTTTCTTCCACGGTTACTTCTCTCTTTCTTGTCCTTCCTCCTTAAAAACCAACCTCTGTTTCCTCCTCCTCTCTCCTCCTTTCTCCTTTTCTTCTTCCCTTTACTCCTCCTCCAACTCTCCTTCTCCACTTTTCTCCTTCTTTTCTTTCTCTTATTCTTACTCTTTCTCCTTTCCTATTCCTCCTCTTCCTCTTTCTCCTCCCTCTACTTCTCCTTCTTACTACTCCTCCACCTCTCCTTCTCCTCCTTTCTCCTTTTCCTTTATCATTATTCTTACTCTTTCTCCTTTCCTATATTCCTCCTCCTCCTCCTCCTCCTCCTCCTCCTCTTTCTTTTCTATTCCCCTTTTTGTATTATTATTATTATCATTAACACTCAGATAATAAAATAAACAATACCTTTGAATCAGAGGGTGTTTTTTCCCCCGACACAGACTGTTTCACTTTGGCCAGGATTATAGTTGGAAAATATTATAATGGAACTGGATTATTGGTTTTCAATACAATATGCAATGAGGAAAGTGATACGAGCTCTCTCTCTCTCTCTCTCTCTCTCTCTCTCTCTCTCTCTCTCTCTCTCTCACACACACACACACACACACCTTGCTAACAAATATTTTTAAGCACCAACACGCACACAAAAATGTACACACACACACACCTTGCTAACCAATAACACACACACACACACACACACACACACACACACACACACATACACTCACAGACACATATATACCTTGCTAACCAATAACACACACACACACATACACACAGACACATTACCTTACTAACCAACAACACACACACATACACACACACACACACACAGACACATCCGCCTCTCTCTCACTAGCTCCGTCATTCCCTCCTTCCTCATAACCACACACACACACACATTCCACTCTTCCTTCCTTCTTTCTTTCATTCATTCCTTCTTTCTTTCCTTCCTTCTTTCTTTCGTTCCTTCCTTCTATCCTTCCTTCCTTCCTTCTTTCTTATTATTTCCTTCTATCCTTCCTTCCTTCTTTCATTCCTACCTTCCTTCTTTCTTTCTTCTATCCTTCCTTCTTTCCATCCTTCTTTCTTTCTTTCTTCCTTCCTTCTTTTTACCCCCTTCCTTCCTTCCTTCCTTCTTTCCATCCATCCTTCCTTCCATCCTTCTTTCTTTCTTTCTTTTCCTGATAATAAAAGCCCGAGGGAAGGTATAGAAAAACAACAACAACAACAAAATGGATTTATATCAAGTTCCATAGTGTTGTTGTAGTCATCAACATGAACGGGCTCCGTGCAAACAAACTGCAAACGTACTGGTGAGAACCCTGCCTGAGTCTTCTAAACCTCTCTCAACGTTGAGAATGGTTTGGAAAATTCACTTGTTCGAACTCTGTTAAGTTGCTCTCCCGCACTCCTTGAACCCTAGTCCACCACTATCAGCCATGACTGTATATACCTGTTTTAACCCGATATTTCTGAGTTCATAAACTACATACCTGAACAAGCAAGCAGGTCAGGAAATTAGCAAGCAACAGGCAAAAACTCACACGCGATTCTGATAACGATGATGAGTTGGAGCTTTGTTCACACACGACACACACACACACACGAGAGATCCATTTGAACATGCATAACCTAAGATAAACACACACGAGATGGATTTGCGTATGCATGACCTAATTTGCACACACACACACATAGTCAATATCCTTAATTAAGCACATGACCACTCAAATTATTATTATTAATATTTTTAAGTTGAACAGGATCAATGGAAACTTTTCTCAACACTAAATATATCAGACTTGAATCATAGCTAACGGCAAACAAACAACGATTTTATCTACATGAGGATAAATTACTACTAGTCATTGGCATAAGTGGGTAAAACAATGTTGGGAAAACTGGAGCAACTGATTCCTCCAAACTATTCCAAGCAAAAGGCAACCATTACCATTAAATGCGTTAATTCAAACCTGTTTCCTGGCATCCTTTGAAGGAATAAAGGCACTCTAATATACTAGCAGGAGGTATATTTTTACTCTCCCTTAATTAAACTCTTATTTAATTAAACTCTCTTATGAGTATCCTAATTATATTCAACCCTCCACGTGTGAAGAGATTAATTATTCTCCAATCACTCGGGATAAAAACAGAAAATTACAAAATACAACATCATGCACAAATGACAGCTGATATAAACTAAGTAAAATAATAATTCCTATGAATAATAAATACACATTATAGACACGTGTTATCTCTTCCCCTCACGATATACTGATACAATACACACACTCATGCATGACTTAAATCACTGGGGCCTGCTACTGACCTCCTTCCACCTGTCATCACAAGTACGATTACACACTGAACATGAGGGGAAAAATACATGAAAAAAAAAAGGTTACAATTTATGCAGGATAAAAGTATAGCGACATTTCAACGGCTCCTATCAAAAACAGCAGATATCCCACTTTAGGCAGCTAGACAGGCGTGAAATTGTTAGGCTACGGTGGCCAGGCTTTGATAAATTTTGGTACACATATAGGAATGGCTGATAGTACGCTATTATTATTATTATTTATTTCCTTTTTATTCCTGGTGATATGCACTGATTTTCTTCTCGGTAATAGTTATAACCTTAGATTATACATGTGTTGCTTACATTGCAGTGGATGTGTACTTTGACATAGGAAATATCAACTGTAGTTAGTCAGAATACAATAACTAATACAAAACCTGGAATTTTTTTTTTTTTTTGCATGAAACTGGTGTCAACGCACACATATTATAATGCGAATTAGGAGAGATAGGGAGAAACAATATAATGAGAAATAGGAGAGAGAACAAGAGAGTCGGTGATATGTTACACAAAGCGATCTGGACGGGTATGCACAAAACAAAACATCTTAGAATTTGGACTTGTTCGTAGGTTTGCATTCCTCACATCACCATATTGTTTTAGGTTCATTTCGAAGCAGTGAATGGTTTTGCTATTCTATTTGTATGAGCTGGTGTTATGAATTCGAAGCAGTGTCGGGTAGCCTACTAACATCTCCTCGCTATGAATGAATGAATACTTACGAATAAAATAATGAACGAATAATAATGAACTTTGCTTTTGTGAATGAATGCTTACGAATAAAATTTTAAGTTAATAGTGAACTTTGCCCAGGGCCGGTATTCACAAAACATCTTAGAGTTTGGACTTGTTCGTATGTTTGCTTTAAAGACCTCACCCCAGTGTTTCAGGTTCAATTTCGAAGCAGTGAATGATGTTTGTTATTCTATTTGTATGAGCTCTTGTTATGATTTCGAAGCAGTGTTGGGTATTATTCCTCGCCATGAATAAACACTTACGAACAAAATTTTTAGTTAAGAGTGAACTTTGCTTTTGTGAATACGGCTCCTGATCTCTACACAGTAGGAGGATTAACAGCCAGGAAATCCCATCTAACGCTGGTTATGGAAACGAGTTGAAGTTAGTGTTGTCCAAGTCATAGGATTGGTTCAAACCCAGTAAATATTTGGAGCAAATAAGTCGAAGCAGCAGAGATGGCTTCACAAGTCTGACAACTTTATCACATCAGAATACATTCCAATAATGAGAAGAAAATCTGTGCATTTTCGAACAGATAAAACGTAAAAAAATCACTAAAAACTCACCACTGGCCAGGGTTGTGAGGAGGAGCAACACAACACCTATCCTCACTCAGCGGCGGCTGCCACCAAACTGGCGAGGCTGCCAAGGCATGATCAGGCATCGGACTCTCGGAGGCAAGTGCCGCAAGTCAGGCAACTCAGTGCCTGGCAGTGTTTTCACAACACCAAACATATAATTATTAACCCAAATATTGACTCACAATTACCCTAAAATTCGATCAATTACCCTATATTATTCTAATTGATGATATTAACAGTTTATGTGGTTATATTTTAAAATGCATCATTGTGTGTGTAATATTCTGTGTGTGTGTGTGTATGACTGTGGGTCTACTGTTTATATGTGTAATATTCTCTGTGTATAGGTGTGTAATATTCACTGTGTGTGTAATTTATAAGTGTATGCGTGTGTGTGTGTGTTGTCTTACATGGACAATGGATTCCAATAACATACTTGTTAATATATTTGTGAATAGCAAGCTATAGTCTACTACTTTTAGAAATTATTATCTTACCCTCAAAATATACAAAGTTAATATAAATATATATACAGTACATGATCCAAAAGTAAAACCCTGCACTTGACTGTATAATTATACAAGAGAATATATTTATAAATGGTATAAAACAGAATGGTAAAAGATGGCCTGCAATCTCCCAAAACCTCTCGACTCTGACAGGTCAGCTGTTAGTCTGTTCAAACCCAAAGAGAGACTTTTTTTTTGGGGGGAGGGGAGGTGGATGAAAGATGGACAGCTTCTATTAGGGGTGGAGGATATATAAAAAGATTGACTCAATATTTGATAGGTGCTCCATAGCTCAGCTGGCAGAGCGCTGATATGTCGGTTCACTTGTCGGAAGTCGCAGGTTCGAATCCTGCTGGAGCTACGTAACTTTTAAATTTTAATATTTTTTAATAAGGCTACCTTGAAGTCCAATCACGAAAATACCCAATTTTTTGGTGAATATGACAGTGATGTCAGATTTGAGATAATAATAAATATAAGAGAAATATAAGACGTTTACTGGGAAGGTGTTACACCCGATTTCAGCAAGGTTTATATATATATATTTTATTTCTTTTATTTGCGACTATTATGTTTCCTACAAAAAAAAAATATATATAAACCTTGTTTGAGCTCAGAAATTACATCTTCCCATTAAATGTATCGTATCTCTCTTATATTTTTATTTATCTAAAGCCAGAAGTCACTGTCATGTTCACAAGAAAATTTTATATGAGAATGAATGTTATATTTATACATAAATCCGATGGATGCAAAAAAAAAAAATGTAAAAAGTTGTATAGACATTTGCAAGCCGTGTTTTGACTTAAACTCGCGATAATATTTTTTATTTAGACTGTATTATATTTTGGAAAACATGTTTAATTAAGTTCCAAATTTAATGCTGAGTTTAACCCCTAAAAGCTTGCTTGTATAAAAATGTGTACTACTATAATAATATTATATTATATAGTAGGATGGGAGGTTTGGTGAAAAACACAGAATATAGCTTGTTTTCGCCTGCTTATTACTCGTAAACTACAATGAACGAGTAAATAGGACCATCGGAACGAGCAACTCTTCCTCTTTCGAGTGGTACCAACGGGAGGTCTGTAGGTGCAATGGTTACAGAATTATGACGAGTTGAATGAGGTATGCTGCAGACTGGTCGCTATACGTTTAGCGCCAGTGTTTGGGACTTTGGGTGGGTGGGCTGACCGTGGCGAGGTAGTAGAAAATGAAGGTAGGCGAACGTCGACTAATTTAAATGTAATGAACAATACTATAAATAGTATACTCTTACACCCGTAGTTTTCAAACATTTGAGGGCCCTTACTGGAGCTATATATATATATTTTTTTGGTATTTTTACAGTAAACCTGGGTTCAGTAAAACGTATATATTAGTATGTTTTACCACTAATTAGGACCATTCTAAGACTATTTTCTTCAATGGTGTTTCTCTCGGAAATGCCCCGTTTTCGAGATATGCCCAGTTTTCATACCCCATACAAACTTGGGGGAGAGCCTGGGAATCCGGGGTTTTGGGTGGGAGAAAACACGCTGTACACTATGGCGTTGCCTTTATAATACACTTCTTAACTTTGTTTCTCTTATAAATGACTCGTTTTCGAGATATGCCCCCGT
The DNA here is from genome assembly GCA_034508575.1 of Petrolisthes manimaculis. Taxonomy (NCBI): domain Eukaryota; kingdom Metazoa; phylum Arthropoda; class Malacostraca; order Decapoda; family Porcellanidae; genus Petrolisthes; species Petrolisthes manimaculis. The sequence goes on along the minus strand of JAWZYT010002184.1, from coordinate 78,571 downwards.
TTTCATACCCGATACAAACTTGGGGGAGAGCCTGCGAATACGGGGTTTTGGGTGGGGAAAACACTATCAGTGTTGCAAATGTTGTAATATTCACGCCACTTGTGGCTGTATTGGCTATATTTTGTTTTGGGAATACTGTGTTTGAGCGTCCTGTATCCATCTACGTTCCTGGATATTTACCCGGTAACTTCTTTTATTTGTTATACCGGTTTTATGCTCAGGTTAGGCCCGGTAGTTAGCCCAGGTTAGGTCCCGGTAGTCTGTCGTGGTCTAGGTTAGGTTAGGTCAGGTCAGGTTAGGTAATACTAATTCCCAAAATAACCATTTGATTTGAATATCTAGCCCAACCCAAGCTAACACGTGTTGTAACGCTGCTGTTTGGGCTATAATTGTATTTTATTGTATCGGTCTTGAAAACTTTGTTATTTCGCTTTTATTTCCGGTTTCAAGTGTTTATTTAAGACAATTACATATTATAAAGGCAACGCCATAGTGTACAGCGTGTTTTCTCCCACCCAAACCCCCGGATTCCCAGGCTTTCCCACAAGTTTGTATGGGGTATGAAAACTGGGCATATCTCGAAAACGGGGCATTTCCGAGAGAAACGCCATTGAAGAAAATAGTCTTAGAATGGTCCTAATTAGTGGTAAAACATACTAATATATACGTTTTACTGAACCCAGGTTTACTGTAAATTTACCATTTTTTTTTATTAATTATTTTTTTTTGTAATAATTAACTTTTTAAATTTCTTTTTATTTATTATTATTATTATTTTTTTTTTTCGCCGTCGTCGCCACCGCCGCCATCGCCACCACTGCCATCGCCTCCGCCCCGCCGCCGCCACCAAGGTTCCCGGGTTAACTAACGGAAGGGTTGCGTGTGAACGCCAGCGGATTTAATATGGAAGTTGGGGAACGGAGTGATGGCCGAGTTAGATGTATTTTGTATAATCTTCCCCGCGATAATTACTGATACATCGTACGTCTGTAGGCTACTTTAAGATGTTATTATGAAACGTGCACCATTGAAATTGTAACAGGCACTTTTGGAAATAGAAAATTGTAAAAAAAAAAAAAAAAAAAAAAAATAAAAAGGGAAATAGTCGCCATTGTATTTAGTCGGTCTCAAATTATATAGAAGGGCCCGACTGAAAGAGCATTATTTCTCTAGCAGAAATAATAGCAAAAACCCACAAGATCAAGATAAAAACAAATATATATATTGGTGTATGAGGTGCAAAATAAAGTAAAAAGGGAAATAGATTAAGATAAAAAAAATATATATAAGTTTATAAGGTGCCGTTGTAAAGTCAATATCTCCCATCAACAACATAACCAATAGCCGTGATGACGTGTGTACCCTTCCTTGTTCCTTCCCTTGTATTTGTGAGTTGATTTCAAGCATTGAATCTAGTATTTTATCGATGGTGTCTGCTGTGAGTAACTGTGGTGTGTGTGAGGTTGGAGTAACAAATAGAAGTGGTGGTTTGGCGTGTGAGAGATGGTTCCACATGGCTTGTGTGGGGGTCCAGAAATCCAAACTTTTAGCTATGAAGAATATGTTGTATCTTTGTGAACCCTGCCTAACTAGAAAGAACGAAGAATGAATGGAAGAGTGAGACTGAAGAACGAAAGGAGAAGAGTGTACAAACAATGAAGGAAGAAACGGAGGACCAGAGTATACAGACAGGGAAGGAAGACAAAGAGGACCAGAGTGTTCAGACAGTGAAGGAAGTTATTGAGTTGAAATCACGGAAACTCTATATACAGTATATATAAAAAAGCAAAAAATCCATACAGAGAATTCTCATATTTTGCTAAATCAACATTATACCATACATTTACCAAGTTAAAATGTTGTTTAAATTTTACTACAGTATTTAATTTTCAGTATGTTTTGTCTGCAGTGTAACTCAGTTTATGGTATGTTTATTTATTGAGCGTCCTTTACATAAACAAAATTAAAGTACCGGTAAATAATTTGTTGTTCCATTGTCTTATAGGATGAAGTATACCACAGTATATTCGGCTTCTGGCTACGCTGACATACATGGCAACTGGAAACTTCAAAATATCAATGGGGGGATTGCCAGGAGATGTTCACAACATCGGTATATCGGCCAGTGTGGATGACCCTCAGCTTGGACCCTCTCTTTAAGGTTTGTTATAACATTGTTTGGTAAATAAAACTAAGAAGAGCCATAGAAATAGTAAACACACTTTTTTCACAATTTATTATTATTTCGGTATATTTACAGTAAACCTGGGTTCAGTAAAACGTATATATTAGTATGTTTTACCACTAATTAGGACCATTCTAAGACTATTTTCTTCAATGGTGTTTCTCTCGGAAATGCCCCGTTTTCGAGATATGCCCAGTTTTCATACCCCATACGAACTTGGGGGAGAGCCTGGGAATCCGGGGTTTTGGGTGGGAGAAAACATGCTGTACACTATGGCGTTGCCTTTATAATACACTTCTTAACTTTGTTTCTCTTAGAAATGAATCGTTTTCGAGATATGCCACCGTTTTCATACCCCATACAAACTTGGGGGAGAGCCTGCGAATACGGGGTATTGGGTGGGGGAAAACACTATCAGTGTTGCAAATGTTGTAATATTCACGCCACTTGTGGCTGTATTGGCTATATTTTGTTTTGGGAATACTGTGTTTGAGCGTCCTGTATCCATCTACGTTCCTGGATATTTACCCGGTAACTTCTTCTATTTGTTATACCGGTTGTATGCCCAGGTTAGGCCCGTTAGTTAGCCCAGGTTAGGTCCCGGTAGTCTGTCGTGGTCTAGGTTAGGTTAGGTCAGGTCAGGTTAGGTAATACTAATTCCCAAAATAACCATTTGATTTGAATATCTAGCCCAACCCAAGCCAACACGTATTGTAACGCTGCTGTTTGGGCTATAATTGTATTTTATTGTATCGGTCTCGAAAACTTTGTTATTTCACTTTTATTTCCGGTTTCAAGTGTTTATTTAAGATAATTACATATTATAAAGGCAACGCCATAGTGTACAGCATGTTTTCCCCCACCCAAAACCCCGGATTCCCAGGCTCTCCCCCAAGTTTGTATGGGGTATGAAAACTGGGCATATCTCGAAAACGGGGCATTTCCGAGAGAAACGCCATTGAAGAAAATAGTCTTAGAATGGTCCTAATTAGTGGTAAAACATACTAATATATACGTTTTACTGAACCCAGGTTTACTGTAAATTTACCATTATTTCCTTTGTGTGTGTGTTTTTCCGAGTCCCTGTGTGTGTGTTTTTCCGAGTCCCTGTGTGTGTGTTTTTCCGAGTCCCTGTGTGTATGTTTTTCCGAGTCCATGTGTGTGTGTTTTTCCGAGTCCCTGTGTGTGTGTTTTTCCGTGTCCCTGTGTGTGTGTTTTTCCGAGTCCCTGTGTGAGTGTTTTTCCGAGTCCCTGTGTGTGGGTTTTTCCGAGTCCCTGTGTGTGGGTTTTTCCGAGTCCCTGTGTGTGGGTTTTTCCGAGTCCCTGTGTGGGTGTGTTTTTCAGAGTCCCTGTGTGGGTGTGTTTTTCAGAGTCCCTGTGTGGGTGTGTTTTTCAGAGTCCCTGTGTGGGTGTGTTTTTCCGAGTCCCTGTGTGGGTATTTTTCCGAGTCCCTGTGTGGGTGTTTTTCCGAGTCCCTGTGTGGGTGTTTTTCCGAGTCCCTGTGTGGGTGTTTTTCCGAGTCCCTGTGTGTGGGTTTTTCCGAGTCCCTGTGTGTGTGCGTGTGTGTTTTTCTGGGTCTCTGTATGTGTGTACTGTACATTTCTAAGTCCCTGTTTGTGTGTGTGTACATTTCTGAGTCCCTGTGTGTGTATAATAATGTACAGTATATGTATGTGTTTTATATTTTGAAAAATAAGTGTGCCAGTGCATTATGACCATTTTTTATACCCCCCCTCCCCAAGAGACGGGCTTGAGGGGTAAAATATGTGATTAATGCATGAAGTAGTTAATAATTATATGTTCTAGAGTTAACTCAACCTGACCCAACCTAACCTTGACTGTGGCAGACTAAAGTAACCTAACCTAATCATACCTAACCTAACCTAATGCAGACCGGGACAGACTACGTACCGGGACCCGACCTAATCTCGACCGTGACCTAACCTAACTTGACCTAACCTAATCTGAACCTTGGGACATATTATGAACCATGACCAATCTAACTAAGACATTACCGTTCAACCAAAATATGAAGAAATAATTCGTATCATCCTTTTTCATGGCCTATTTTAACTATTACCCATTTGATTGAAGATTAAGTTCAGTGATGTTGCCTGTAATAATTTTATTGTTATAACAAATTCCAAGGAAATATTAGGTCCTGGTAATCTGTCAAGGTTATGTCTGGGTAGCCAGCAGGGAATGGGAAATTGTCTAATATACAGTAGTTGGGAAACACTTGTGTTTTCCATTTCTGTTGTTGAACCAAAACTAGTTTGTAAACTGTTTGCCTTGTTTGCAGTCAAACTGAATTTAGAGTTCATTTATGATAGTTAATTTCCTACTTAGGCCAGTTACCCATGCTATAAAATGTTAATGCAAAGCAATGATATTTTTTGTATTAAAAATGTATTAATTTGGTTTGTACTGCATTGCTTTCTGTTTTAGAGATGCTTTATGATGATATGTATGAACATTGAGGAGGAAAGGTCTTTACTATATCACCAGCAGCAGCAGCAGCAGAAAAAGAACCAACCCATAAGGATAATTGAAAAGGAGTAAGTGTTGGGGATCAAATCCAGTAGCCTATTTATTACAGATAGATAGAAATTTCCTAACCATAATGTAAAGGTTGTTAAATTATGTATATTATTCTGACTAACACCAAGTGATGTTAATTGTCAAAGGTTTCCAAACCACAAAGATGATGTGTACTAGAAAACTCTCAGCAGTCACTTGATGTTTACTGAAAACTGTATAGGAGGATTTATTAGCCCGCCGGCAACTAGACAACAAGGGAAGGTTGACTATTGAAACTACTGTACAGTATAAAGTTTGGTGTAGTAAGGATGGAGCTGATTGTGGTATGTCATATTAGGGGGGCTCAGAGGATGTTGGTTAGTGTCAATTCTGCCTGTAATGTAGTACAGTATTTTGAACAGTAGGCCAGTTTTCCATTGATCACCACCTACACCTAGGCCTAATGGATAGCAGCTGTGAATTGCAGATGATGATTTATAGTGTGCAGTTTAACGAAGGTTAACTCCTTTTCTCTGAACATTAGCAAAGCATTCGATGCCATCTCCTGCCACAACCTCACAAACATGCATAACAACACAAAAGGTTGGCTTGCCAAAGTTTAGGAGGAAGAGAAGCCCATGTTTCATTTGCTGGTCTGTCATCAAACATTGGAAAATTCACCAACGGTGTCCCCCCAAAATCCGAACTGTCTCCCACTCTCTTCAATTTATACGTGCATGACTTGCCACCTCCTCAAGCACCATATATACACGTAACTTCCTATGCTGATGACATAACACTCACATGTACAGCTCGGGGTTGCTTGACCAAACAGCTTGAGGAACTTCAACAACAAAGGTTTTTCCTGTGTAAAAGATAGATTATTCCAATTTATATTGCACCATTTTTATGACTTTTCACTAAGGACAATGTTTTGCACATGAGATAAAAATTGCTTAATGTGGACATACTCTTATCTTCATATGCAATATGCTAAGTGGCATGCAATGGGAAAATGGTTAATTGGTAATAAGTAAGGAAAAATAAATGCTGTAGTGTAAATATGAAGAGAGGTAGGAAGGACGTTAATTTGACTTTTAATACCAGAGAAAAAGAAGTTTACCCTGCCTTGTTGGATGTTGGTGATTGTTTGCATCTTTTTTGGCCTCATGTTTGACAATTACAAAACAACAAAATAGATCATCTCCCTCCATATCTCATTCTATACTAGAATGCTCGTTATCAAGCCTTTAATTCCATCTGTCTCTCATACTTCTTTCCCCTCTTCCCATTCTTGTATCAGTTAAGTTATGAAGGAAGGACATTTCCATTTGCACCCATTATGATCATACAATGGTCATGGTATTTTTCTGTTCTTCATAGTTTGTGATATCATCATTATATAGTTTGTAAATTCACTTTAGTTATGGCTGATTTCTGTCTGTTTATAAGTTCTTTTATGGGTAATTTAATTTTTATTAATTTACATTTGTCAATTGTATACTGTACTTTGAACCCACAATAACCCTACTTGAGGAAGGATATCATGGCTGTAAGCCTCCACTGTGTGAAGTACTGTATATATAATTTTACAACAAAAAAAGAAATAAGAGAGATATCTTTCCTTTCTACTCAGAAAAGTGTAGGGCATGAATATGGTCAGGTTTGCCACATACACTACTTTGTTCCTCATATTGTGTTGCTACAGATGTTTCTGATGAGTACCATATTCATAAAGGGTGACCTGGATGATCTCATGTTAGAGCACAACCAACATTGGTTTTTACTTCCAGCTGAGATGAGGGGGAGCCAACTATCTTCATTATTTTCTTTCATCTTCCTCCCTTTCCACTTTCCTCATCTTTCATCACATGCAGTAGTAATAGTAGATTAAAATATTTTGTGAATGAAAGAAATACTGAACCTTTTCTGGAAATAATGGAGGAATACTTTTTTATATAGTCACTACAATTAAAAACATAGTCATGAAGTATTTCCCAATTAGATTTTGTACTCTTGCCATGATTATATAATATATGGCAACACTTAGCATTTCTCATGCCTGGCACATCATTGTGAGTTATCACATCATCATTTTTCTATTGTATATACTGTAGTAGTTTACCAGGACCAGTGGATACAGGATTCTGATTTGAAGAGCAAATTATCCACGTCAGCATAAAATATATACTGTAGTAGAAATCACTTGTGATTGGCCAGATCCTTTCCTCTCTGAAGTTCAGGGAAACTTTAGCAGTGGGTCCAGTACTTGCACTTTTACTGTACATCAGCAGCTCAGGATTATTTTTAAAGTTTTCAGTGACTTTGTATGGAATCTTTATTCTCTTTACAGTACCATTATGCAAATTGTATCACTGACAGTATGGTCCTTTCTCCCACAGTTTTGGCACCCCACTAGAAGGATGATGCTACTATTAACTTACATAAAATAGGATGGACACAAAGACGAATAATTACCCATTGCAACTCAGGTAACACTGGTAGTATTAAGTGTTGCTAAATGTATCTTCATGGCAATATCATAGGATTTGATGATATTTTATTCTGTATTGAGAAAATTGAGGACTAAAGGCAAGGAGCCCATGTAATGTCATCATCTGTGGAAAGAAAAACAAAAGTTTAAAATCATGTCTAGTATGGTTTAAAATACCTAGACACATTGCGTTGAAAGGAGCATAAGTAGTAGTAAAGGGGAACGATTAAGGAAGGTGCAGTTGTGTGTTTTCATACTCTGTTCTGTTACCCATGTTCTTGTGTTGTTGTAGGTCCCCAGATTTGCTGGCCAGTCTTGAGGTCTATTTTATTTTCATTGGTAGTGGTTTTAGCTGGATCTACTGTACACTATAGAGAATGAAACAGAAGTTAACTATACCTTTGAATTTTGCCAGGCAAGATATATTTGGCTGCCCTACCAAGAAGGAGAAAGCTGACAGTCTATCTCAAAAAGTTTGATGAGGAGATGCTGGCAAAACTACAGGAACAACAAAAGAAGGATGTGGAGATGTGGGACATACTCAGGGAAATCTTCACATACTGTTTCTTCCTCTGGATCTTCCTCACTCTCCTATGGCAACAGGTGTGAGTTTTATTGTAGAAAAATAGCTAGCTTAAAAAGGAAGTTCTAAGTGTACATTGTTAACCCCTAAGAACCGATGGAAACCGATCGATATCTTAGCTTATCTCTCCTCCATTAACGATGAACACGATAAGACCAAAGCTAACCTTGGAGTAACTTAAAAAATCAGATGGTTTTTGCAGCTGGGGGAGCAGACATTGGCCAGGAATTGCGGTTCTTAGGGGTTAACAGGACCAACCCTAGGACTTTTGGTTTGGGCCGCACCCTCATAATTATATCCTCATCTTAATATTGCTTGCCTCATAATACTGATTTAGCATTTCAATTTTCCTCAGGTTTGCTTTTAATTTTCAGTTTAGTTTTAATTCTATCTATCTATCTATAGCTCTGACGCCTCGTTCCCTCCGGGAACTCCCTCCAAGGGGGTGGCCACGGCAGAAGTGTCTCCAATTTTCCCTGTTCCAACACTCCCTCCTTACTTGCTCAAACCCTCCTCTGACCCTTACGTTTCTCTCCTTTACATACTCTTCCACTCTATTCTGCCATTTAACTGGTGGTCTGCCTCTCACACCACGTCCCACAACTTCACTTCCATACACCTTCTTTACAAACTCTTCACCTTGCATTCTCTCAACATGTCCAGACCACTTCAGTGTATTACACTTCACTCTCAACCACTCCACACTCAATACCAATTGCCTTCTCACTCTTACCACATCTCTCATACACACTCTCAATACTTTCTTCATCCCACCTAGTAAGTCCTCATGCTCCTCTCGAGTAACTCGTTTCTACTGCACCTATTCTAGACTGATGAGCCCTACTCCATGTCCATGTCTCTGACACATATGTCAGTGTTGGCCAGATTATATTATTTCATAGTCCCCTTTTCACTTTCATATTCTCATTTCTACCATTCATAAATCTCCCCATTGATCCTATGACCTGTCTACCCCTCACTCTCTGATTTCTCCTTCCATTCTTCCATATTTACATAGTACTGTACCCAGGTACTTTAACTCCTTCACTTCCTCCATCCTCTCACCCTCTAGAGTTATTTCACACTTAGTTCCAGTTGGTACTCCCACTCTGTATGGTGTGGCAAAGTTTCTGCCTTCTCAAATTCCATCACTTTACATTTCCCTACATTCACCGTCAGTTTCCTTTGTTGTTGAAGTTCCTCAAGCTGTCTGGCCGAGCAGCCCTGAGTTTCCTTTGTTTACACCCTGACTGAAACACATCTACCACTCTGTAACTCCCTTTCACTCTCAGCGATGAGTACAGTGTCATCTGCAAATAATCTTGCCACCAAGGACCAATTTACTTCATTCACTGTCAGCTTCATCCCCAGGCCATTCACTTAGCCCTTCATCTCTTTCTTTCACCCATCCATATATATATATGCTGTATATATATTGAACAGCTATGGTGAAATAACACATCCTTGTCTCAGCCCTACACTAGTATTAAAACTCACTTAGATCACCCTCTACCCACACACATGCTTTTGCCTCTGCATAAAAGGCCTCAATGCCTTTCAGCATAAATCCTCAACACCTGTCATAGCTCTCCTAACAACCCTATTGTATGCACTCTCCAAGTCCATGAAGGCAGCATACAACTTCCTACCCTTCCCAATTCAGGTATTCTTTCGTCTTTTATCAGTGTGGGGTTTGTCTGTGATGACTGAAATTGGATTGTGTTAGCCAGAGTAATACACCAATGTCTTGTTTCCTCAGGAGAATGGTTGCTGATTAGTGGTTACATATGCATTTTGTTAACTTTTTGCATCGTCTCCTTTGTAGTGTTCTGTCATCCCTGCCCCACCCACATAACCCTCCATACCTTCACTGCCTTGTCTCATCTCAACTGCATACACACACACACATCCCTCCCCATCTTGCCTCGTATCTCTTGCACACACACAACCCTTCTTACCTGTTATCTGTGTTCAATTTTTGTGGAATGTTGTGCACACTTTTGGCAGGAGTCACCTGTTTACTTGATTTATTTGGTTTCTAGGTGTAAGCCACTGAGCTCAATGAGATAGAGGTTGGAACTTTATGCTTATAATACATGGTTCTTTGGTTTTCCACCAAGGTGGTGTTGGCTTAGTGGTGGCCAGTGATAGATACCAAATAAGGAGGGAGTATTGGAACAGGGAGAATTGGAGACACATCTGCCGTGGCCACCCCCTTGGAGGGAGTTCCCGGAGGGAATGAGGCGTCGAGCTATAGATAGATAAATAGACAGTAGATACACAGTAAACACTCACTAAGTCGGACCCTCATAAGTCTGATATCGGATATCTCGGGCGCCATCAGTGTCTTGGACACTTATCTATAACTCCTATCCTACTTTTGCGGATTTTCCGAGTGCATCGTCCCACAGTCTGAGAAGTTATACAAGTTAATTTTGTACAAAACTTTAATTACCATCTCAATACCATACATTTATACCCTATGTGGACTGACCTATTATATAATTATGCTTTTACCATAAAAGGTATATATAAGAAACTCAATGTATTGAATTAATTAACTTTATTGCCTGAAAAATGGTGATGTACTGTACCTGTACTGATATATAATTGGCAACGTCACTGCCAAGTGAGCCATGGAGCCACATTCCATATGCATTGGGCATGACGTTATTACCATGGTGACTCCATGTTGTATTCCATTATCTAATAACAATGGTATCCTGCTATATTATATCATTAATAATGATATATAATTGGTAGCATCACTGTCAAACCTGCCACGGAACCACATATGCATCAGTCATGATGGTATTACCAACGTGACTCCACACAGTGTTCCATATCCATTAACAAACTTGATCTTTGCTTTGTTATTATATGTAGTTGACTGCATAGGATATGCATCTTTTACGTGAGATAAGATGTACTTTGCACTTTTTGTTAATAGCTGTGGTAGCTGTAGTTGTTTGAATCAACCCAAAAGCATGGCCAATTGTTGCCACCTTTTCTCTTTTCTCTTAACAATATAAATTTTTTTGCATAATGTGATGATCTGTCCTTTCTTTTCATCACTACTATTATCACTTGAAAGGTTGCTCTTCAGTGCCACTGAAAGGAGATTACCATACTGTACTAGAAGTAAGCATACTAATATCACAAAAATCTTGGGAATAATGTGTCCGTGTGGCAACAAGTACAGTACACCGTGACTCATAAACTGACCAATATCAGCTCAGATTACCATACTTTCTCACCTATCACTACACCGCAGTACCTTATATCATGTTAATATACATTATTGAATATATTTCTGCAGTATTATATATATATTTTTTTTATGAAATTGTCATTTTTTTTTTTTTTTGTATGCTCAGCTGTGTATGGGAACCAGAGATACAAGTGAAAGCACATGTATTTTTGAGGGTGGGTGTACATGCAGTTAGTCGTACTCATCAAATTTAAGCCCTCGGATCTTCGGATAACTGGACAAGGGTCTCCCCCCAATTGATCTGAATTAGCGAGGGTTTACTGTACTGTTTCTGTCATCTTGTCATCTGGTAATTACTGTAGTGTACAGTGCATCCAAATTGGGATCCTAATCCTATATTAATTTTCAGGATGGACACTACATTCTAGACTGAAACTCAAGCCAGTGTACTCAAGAACCTCATTTGAATATACTGTACTCTGTTTTTCTTCAGGTATGTTTTGGTTTCTTTCTGGGTATTTTGCATTTTATTCTCCATACAACTTCTTTTCTTAATTTCTTTCTCCATCTTCCTTGAAGGATGGTGCATTGTAGGATTTACAGTCAAGTTCAGCCACAGACAGAAAGTAATTGTAGTAGACAAGTTTTAATTTTTTTTCTGTAATAGTATTTGTGATAGGAATACTTTCAAACACCCCAGCCCCAATACCATCTCATTCACAATGGACATAATTATATTCAATGTCAAATTTTTCCTCATATTTTTCCACCCAAATGAATTAGCTTGTATTATGTTTTAAGAGTTGATAAAGCCAGTTCTACAACAGACTAAGGAACCTTTGTTGGTGTCAACTACAGTATGTTCATCCATCATTCCTTCTGTAGCATCAGTGCAAGCATCACTAATTCCTGTGAGTGTTTATGAAGCTATTTGGTACACTCACAAGTCAAAAACCAACTTATTATTTAAAAATAATTCAGCACTACTGTATATGCAATATTTCTTTTGGAACTTAATGATGTTCCCTCATCCTTTCTTTGTTGCTACGCTCAATGAAGTGTTTCTTTTAATAATTGTCCATTTTCTTCACACTATTTTGAAAGTTTATAGGACACCAGCAATTTTCCTCCTAAATTGCAGAGATGAGAGCTTGACTTTGTTCAGTCCACAGAGTAGTCTTTTCTCTATATGTCCACTTTACGTGACCTGCAGCCAAACATCCTTTTCATTTCTCCTAGCACCTTCTCTACTTCTCTTGCCCTAGATTTCACCTCTAACTTTGCTTTACTGTCCACCATTACACTATAGACTTCAAATATTTAAAACATTCCACCTCCAATAATTATTCTCTTCTAGCATCATATTAATTCTTTTACCATCTAGTCAGTCCATAGCATAGTACCAAATGCCCTATATGGGAGTAGATCACCATCATCATCATCATATACGTTAAACCGAATATGATGATGATGATCTACTCCCATATAGGGCATTTGGTACTATTCTATGAACTGACTTTAGGAAGTTTTAATCATTGTGATTTCTATTCTTAGTCCCAGATTTCCATAATTATGTTGTCCAGTAAATGTCATCATTATCCACAATGCCTCTTGTGAGTTGTGCAGTGCAATAGAAGGCAATAATGATCAGCATTTATAAAATTAGTAATGGTAATGCTTCACGAATTGTAAATAGTATTGGTAAAACAAACATTTTAGTGCATCTGGATGGATGAAGAGGAATTGCCATAATTGATAATAGTCTGCTGTGACTCCTATTGTAGACCTTTTTTTAGCATGTTAATTGAGCAGAGAATCTTGTATGATAAATACTGAAACTTGTTAAAACTTGACCAACCATTTGGAGTTAGAGATTGTGTATCAATTCAAGTGAAAATATATATCATGCTTATGTTCAAAGGTAACAACACTATGGCTTACTTTGTTTAAAGAGAAACCTAATTGCACTGTACAACTTAAATTATAGAAATTACATATGCAGCTTGTATTGAATCTAGGGTTTAGTTATGTACCGTATTGCTCTCCACAATCTTAAGTGTGGAATCACCTGTTGGTAAATTGGAGTGCTACTGATTCCTCCAAACTATGCCAGGAAACAGATCCCCCCAGTGTTACTATTAGGGGATCTGTTTCGTGGCATAATTTGGAGGATTCACGAGCCTATCACTTTACAAACAGATTCCTCCCTTAATTTCTTCCCAATTGGTATGGGGCTCTTAACCTACCACTTAGGGCCTAGCATTAAAGATTGTGGAAACCAACATTGCGTATAGAAACCCTGGATTCTATATGACCAAAAAGGCATTGGAGTTTAGGAACCAGTCTTACCCATAAATTGTAACCCATTTCAGGCCTGAAGTGATGGAAGTCCAGTTAGAAGAGGAGGAGGAAGAGAAGGAGGAGAAAGAGAAGAGAAAATACAAAAGGAGGAGGAGGAGAAAGAGGAGAGAAAATAGAAGAGGAGGAGGAGGAGAAAGAGAAGAGAAAATAGAAGAAGAGGAGGAGGAGAAAGAGAAGAGAAAATAGAAGAAGAGGAGGAGGAGAAAGAGAAGAGAAAATAGAAGAAGAGGAGGAGGAGAAAGAGAAGAGAAGATAGAAGAAGAGGAAGAGAAGATAGTAGAGGAGGAGAAGATAAAATATTATCAAAAGGAAATATATAATAATATTTATTTTATATTCTTTATTATATTGTATAATCATTATTAACTTTGTCATACCACCAGTTAAATTGTCAATTTTTATGATACCTGTAAGAGTGTAGGGTTCAAATAAAATTGCTGATATGAGGACATCAAACTTATCTCTTCAATCCCTCCAAAATATGAACATTGCATGAAGATGCATTTGAAACTGTTCCAGGAAAGAGACAGGGTGGTATTGATAAACTACAGTCCTACTTCAGGGCAAGGCTTTTCGTCGATGCATAGTGAAAAATAATATAAAATGAGCGAAGAAGAGCCTTTTGCTCAAAGTAATAGTTTAATAATACCACTTACTGCCTCTATACTTCTTAGAAATATTCCATTTGATAACTCTTGAACAAAGTTTGAAGAAATACATGGAAGATTGTATTAATTCAATGTACAGCTGCAATCAAATTATTCACCTAAATTTTCTTTAGTCAGTAATTATCAAGGTAATACAGAACATAAGTAAAATTTTGCAGCACCTCATCATTATAACTAAGGGGGTTACATTCACAAAAGGGATATGATTAAATTTGCATGATGGAAGGTAAATTTGGGGTGATATTTGATTGCATCTGTATGTTGCTGGGTTATCTGTAATGGGAATTTTCATAAAGTAGTGCAATGCTGATACTGTTGAAGTAAGTGGGGACTGAAAAGTATTATGGAGAGGAGAGTTTGAATCAGAAGTTTGGAAATGTTAAGTTGTGCATGAGTATATAATATATGGTATACCAGTCATAACACAGGTTAACATTTCTTTTTCTCATTTCAGTCATACTAACTTGTACTAAAAGATTATTCAGCTGTTTCTATTTTCAAAATGTGAAATAAGGGAAATCTAACAAAGCTCAAACGGCCTCAGAGCTGGACCTCTAGCCTATCGGGGTCCTGCACTGTGCCTTCCCATTCCTTGGAAATAGGGTATTGATGATTATATTTTATTTATTATTGTATCGAGCTGAATTTTTCACTGCCTTCTGATTCAATCTCTGGTTTTGTGTTTGGTCAACATATAACATGTATGACTTATTAAATGAAAATAATAAGTTGCTTTAAATTTATGGATGGAAGTGTACTCATGAATTCCTGGAAAATATTAAAATTTTCATAGATCTTAAAAACCTTGTACATTACATTACTTCCATATTGCAGCTATTGATTGTAAATAGAGACTATGGCATTGAGTGTTCTAGATACCAAACACAAAAACAAGACAATAACTCCATAATATACAATAACAACACTTTCTAAACCAATGGCCTAATCAAACCAAATATGAGTCAAGCACGATTACATTACTCATATGAACACATTACTATGACGAATGAAGGCCCAGGAATGACAGTGTTGTTATGACTGATGTCCTCATATCATCTCACCATATACCAGATACTGTAGCAACTGTTAGGATACATGTGAAGAGGTTCCAATGTGATGTGTCTTCATAATGCCATCACTACCAAACCTGTAACAGAACAAAAGTACATGTAAGTGTGACACATTCAAATTCAATCCACTTTTCTTTTGTCCATAATTCCCAACTCTTTCACCTACAGTCTGTAAAGTGCTGCATAGACACATGCCATTTTCTACATTACATTGGCACTTGAAATAAACAATATTATACAATATATTTATACATGAACATGAAAAGAATTATTGTTCAGTACCATACTGGCATGATACGAGATACATATAAACATGAATTATGACTTTACTACTATAAATATACCAGTACTGTAATTGGTATAATGTCCCTGTCCACTGAACAGTTCACAACACCAACCCACCGAACAGTCCACCTCAACAGTCCACAGAACAATCAAAGTCAATTTGTCAGTAAGCTAAATTAATTTTGCGATGTTCAGAAGTGAATGCTATGATTTTGTTAACTGAGCTTCATGGTGAAAAAAGTATATATTGAAAGGCTTGCTTGAGGAAAAATGCAACACATGGGAATGACTTAAAATAGAGCTCATAAATACAAAGGGTTGTTTGATACACATAGCAACAAAAATGCTGTTGCCTCACTACTCTTCAAGGAATGTAAATGATAGTCAATGAACAACAAATTCACCACACAAAATTTCAATATCCAGCAGGCAAATGAGTGAACTTTCTTTATCCTTCATTTCCTGAGCGAATGATTATACATCAACTTACCTGTTCTATAATAGCAACAGGTAAAGTTCCATAAGTAATTAAGGAAGGCCATTATATGTGGTCCATCTTCACTATCAGTTCATCCCAGGAACGGCAGAAGCTCCAGCCTCTTCACGTCACCTAAACTGAAGATCCAGCCTGCAACACAACACAAGCATAAAATAACACAAAATCATCTCTGGTTGAAAAACTGAAGTGTATGAATATCCTGTACGACCTGCATCAATAATTAAACTTTGACATTAAATTTTCTAGCGGGGAAAACAAAATAGATGAAAACTTGCATTATAAATGGGACACATTGGAATACTTAGTTTCAAGCATCGATCTCCACTTGGAGGGGTTACAGGCCTAAACATGGGGTCAAAAATATTTAGTTTCAAGGTCAAGGCTATTATTTTATATTAGTGATACAAGACAGTTGTTGTTGAAGTTCTTCAAGCTGTCTGACTGAGCAGCCCCGAGGATACAACACAATAAGTCTACAATACAACCCGTGTCCTGTGCTCCTTTATATTGTGGTAAATTTTCAAGAACGACATAGCTTAGCAAATATATTTGGCAAATCAGCGTATGATCACACGGTATCTATTCCTACAACAAAGCTATAGCCTAAAGATGTGTATCTGAGAATAAGCAAGATATTTGTGAAAATAAGATTCAACCCTCTGGCTCTGACAAAAAGGTTTACCTCAAACCCCAATTTTAAATACTTTACGAAACTTTTATCTAACTGTGTATATAATCTCCTCTTTAAATGATGTGCTAACTACACGTTGCCTAGTGTAGTGTGGCTTGGTGTGATGTGGTGGAGTAAATAAGAACACGTGTGGGTCAGAGAACGCAGCTGCGTTGGACCAGCTGGTGAGGGAGCCAGTGCCAGTCCAGCCCCGGCCTCACGCGGGAGCAGCTGCCACCACACCACACCACACCACGCCACGCCATGCATACTTCAACACCGCAGTCCCTGTCCACCCAGAGGGAAATGGAATACGACCGAAAAAGTCAATTTCTAAGGGACTGTACTTCCTTCTGTTGTAGAGGGAGTCAGGTCTAGCAAAGTGTTTGGTAAAAAGCATCATGACCAAACTGAGTCAATCAATTAGTCTTGAAAAACTTATAATCTCGCATTAGAGAACTAACAATACAGTTATAAATTATTATTTGAGCGAGATTTGTGACGCGCAGTGTAGGTACATCAGAGCAAATTACTGATTGAAGGTGCTATTCAAGATTAAAGTCTGTTGAATTACAAACTAACATTAATAAACTGATATAAACCTTGGTAATGGGAGTCAGGTGATAAAGATGTAAGAGTGTGAGGGAGATCACAACAGTACTGGAAGGTAAAGGAGGGACAAAAAGAAAGTGATGTTTGCACATAATTGCCTGGAGGAACAGATGAAAAAATAATTAACAAACTTTATATGTACTGGTAACTGAAAAGAGTACTATAAGTTTATAGCTTACACAAAGTAAAAGTCAGTTTAGTGAACGACTTGAAATCAGGTGCTCAACATTTTCCTTTACAAATTAGCCAAAATGAGAGAAACATTTGAAACTGAGATGCCTAAATCCTCATTACACTTGACATCAAAATAGTGGAAAAGGGTTGTTGTTGTCCTCGCCTCTCAATAGATAACATTGTGATAGACCTCTACGAAAGAGAGAGAGAGAGAGAAACAAAAAGAAGAAGCCAATGGTGTTGTCTTGTTATCATAGATGTGTGGGGTTGTTTGGTGGTAAGGTGTGTGTGTAATGGACCGTGGTGGTGGCTGGAGTTGTGTTTTGTGAGGGACGAGAGAAGAGACCATACCAACCAGACTGTCACCTGAACCAACTACCTACTGGAGGAAGGGTTAGGTAGAAGTGTGTGTGAGTGAGTGTGTGAGTGAGTGTGTGAGTGAGTGTGAGAGTGAGTGTGTGTGTGAGAGTGTGAGTTTGTGGCGGGTCGAGTGACAAGATGGTAGGGGCAAGACGTGGGGCACCAAACTACACCGGCACCACAGGTCAGTTTTCAGTTCATTTTCTTCGCCTCCCTTATTAACCTCTCACTTATACCACCACTGCCACCCTCGCCTTCACTAGTGTCCTTCTCTTTACTTCACTTCTCTCATCTCTTTCTTTTCTTCCCTTATCCTCCTCTCCAACATCACTCGGTTTATAGTTTTTATTACAAAGTCATGTTTCCACAATTGATAGTACTAATTTTGAGGTTTGTAAGAGAGATCAGAATACAGAGGGATGAAATTTCGCCAAAATGACAACCGTGAATATGTCACCATAGGCTTACGGTGAACTGATTGACCCTGTCTGTGAGGCTACTGGGCAGGGCAGGGCAGGGCAGGGCAGGGCAGGGTAGGGTAGGGCAGGGCAGGGTAGGGCAGGGCAGGGTAGGGCAGGACATTGGTTTAACTATACCACTATGGAATAATATATCTTTTAAGTGGGAGGCTAAGATAGGTGTAAAACAAATGTCAGGTCAGTAACTGGTAAAAGAATAATTTCATAATTGAAAATTCTCCCTTTCACGGTAGTTTGATTCCTTTGTATTGTACAGTCGTGGTCAATAATAATCATCCACATATGGGTATCTCAAACAATTTGCTGTCTAATATTTTCACGTTCACATATGATTTTATTATTTTATGTAGTGTGTAGCTGCTTTTAGTAAATTAAGGGATGGTACTTATCCTTTTTATAA
>JAWZYT010002184.1:37500-55000 GCA_034508575.1 Petrolisthes manimaculis | reverse complement strand
CACTCGTTACACCCACACCCGCACACACCCACACTCATCCTGCATCCAACCCATCCCCACCCACACCCGTCCCCTCCCCTCCCACACCCGTCCCATCCCTCACTCGTCACACCCACACCCTCACATTCTCACACCCATCCCATCCTCACCCACACCCACCCTCATCCCTCCCCTGCCTTCCACACCCGTCCCATCCACACCCACACCCTCACTCGTCACCCCCATCCCACCCACACCCTCACTCGTCACACCCATCCCATATCCACACTCACTCGTCACACCCATCCCACCCACACCCTCACTCGTCACCCCCATCCCATCTCCACACTCCTCCCCTCCCATCCCCTGCCTTCCACACTGCCAAGGTTTACCGGTGTCCAGGGCATTAATATTAACTGGCTTGATTGTGTACCGTGACAGATGCAAGCCGGTACATGCACGGAAAGAGGCGGCGAATTATTCATGCTAAGCTGTGTGTATCTGCAACTGGATTTGTTTTCCATTAAGACCAAAATAAACTGCTGGCTGACTGACTGACTGGCAATGAAACGGTCGACTCATGTCATAGAAATCTTGGGCTGAGGTGGAAAATATCAAAATAATTATAAAATATCCAAAGAACTATATAGTGTCTCTTGCGAGCGAATCCGATACATAGATGACTTGAAATTTATTACAAAACCTACAAATCCGATTGAAGTTATTTCTATACACACGATGACAGGACAGAGTTGGGCCTTAGAAAAAAAGAAAAAAAAAAGCTGGAAACACTTGGAATTACGCCTTTTGGTACAAGAGGGTAACAAACCTAAATAAGAATCAATTGGTTGGAAGTATATCTAAAAAAAATAACATATAAAGAAACCAATCGATATAAGAGATTCAAAGAGTACTGCTAGTTAGTTAGTATAGGGAGAAGTGCACCATTTTATATTCCTAGGTTGGGTACATTTATAGGGAGATTCTTTTGTTGTTATTATTATTATTATTATTGGAAGGTTTCAATTGACTCCTACAAACTATGCTATTAAATAAATCTCCTATTAGTTCCAATGAGGACGTTTTCTGTTTGCTGGTATAGTTAGTAGGAATCAGTAGCCTTCCAATTAAGTTATCAACAAATTAATTTCCCCATAATGTCAACTACCCTATTGTGACCTAACCTACCCTATAGCCAAAGCTACACTAATCTAACCTATTTATATAAGTACATTGGCCTACCCATGAGAGTATGGCAAAGAATTCTGTATTTTTTCTCTAATTTTGTCTATACCTTAACGAATGAGGGGACTCGAAAGAATATCTGTTCTGTATCTCCAATGCCAGATTATATTCAGTTTTTTTTTGCCACAATTTGTATCTTTCATCAATATGGAGGCAACATGTGAACTGGAAGATGTATGAATGAAGCTTCCTGTGTTTATATGGATGCATTACACAAATTTCAAACCACTATAATACTTTAGACAGGATGAATGAAGACTGATGCACGAGTTATGTCCGTGAATGTTTGCTTACACACCTCCCCTTAATCCCCATTCCATCTTATCATATCCTATCTTAGACTAACCTGAATTTACCCCTAACAAACACCTAAGAAGAGGAATACCAGCTGCTCACCCTGTAACATTACCCTCTTTATACATATACTATGAAGGATATGGGAATAACAATGGACTCTCAGTGTTCTCGTTCCCACTTTATGACAAGGAAGGCTTTCTAGCTCTGCTGCCTCTTAGTGACCCATTCGTTGTTGTGGAAAATATATGGTCATGGTACGCGCTGCTCGGCTCAAGGCTCGTATAGCTCGTCCAGTGGTGTGGGAGAGATCAGGGAGCACTTTGGCTAACTGTACTGTATTGTGGTGACATCTTTTATCCTAGCGGGGCAAATTAGCATTATTTTATGCTACAAAAATAGCGCTTTGGTGTAGTATAGAGCTAGATACGAGATATTGTTCAAAACCCTTTGAATATCGTTCGCACTAGACACTATCACAGTACATTTATCCCAAGTAACTAAAACTTTTGGAATAAGCCGCTAACTATTGAATACACAAATATCAGTAAACCAGATAAGGTCCCGCCATCTTGGACAACCCCTTGTCTACCCACTTTATTTTGACTGTGTGTCGCTTTCAGACGTACTTTTCTGAGCTCCTCAAAAGTACTTGAAATGGTAAGTACACACAGTGTTGGGTCGCCAGGTTTTCCTTTTCTTGTTTTTATGTTGTTTTGTGTTAATTGCCTGCGTTACTTACTCTCTAGTGTCCATAGAGACTTAGTAACATGTTTTAGTCTAGCTGTTTTCTTAGACGTGTTAGTATGTAGTCTTTCCTTTGGTTCGACTACTATTTATTTTTGTTTGTTTGAGTCTTTCCTTTGGTTCGGCTCAATTTTACGTAGTGTTGTTTAGTTTTGTTAGTTTTTGTAACTTCTCTCTCTTAGTTACTCCCTAGCTAGGAAGTACTTATCTGTTGTTCGGACCTCACGCAGCTGCTCTGTTGTTATCGGGTAGCGTGTTGTTCCGGACCTCAGTTTTGATAACTTCAACACTATCTTTCTTTCTTGCCTGGCGGCCCGTGTCTTTGTTATGTTATTTTATGTTTTTGTTTTGTGGGATGTGACTAAGTGTGTTATTTTTGTTTCGCAGAGTCTGGTTTGTGCGATTCAAGAATGTAGGTCACGGATCTCAGCTGATGGCCACCAGTTGTGTACCTTTCATTCGCCTTGCTTTTCACACTTAGGTTTCAGTCCTCTTTCTTGCCCTTTGTGCAAGTCATGGGTGGAGGAAGTTTTGGCCTTACCGGCTTCCTCACGGTCCGAGTGTCCGTCTCTTTTTAAATTAAGAAAAGTGTGGACAAGGGCAAGAAAATGGGCTGCTGCCAAGAATCGGCCTTTTTTCTGGGCCGATTCTTCTTTAGCCTTATCTTTGGGCCTTACAAAAGCCTCTTCTTCCTCTGCACCCAGGCTTTCAGCCCCGGTTTTGGAGCAAGGAGAGGTTGTTGTCACGGTTCCTTCAGAACCTATTGCTGCGCCTCTTGTTTCCCCCTCGTTATCACGAGATAGGGTGAGGTCGTCCTTTGATAGGACTGGGCGAGTGTCGGGGAGAGTTCTCTCTCCGTCCTCCCAAGAGAAGGGTCCTTCTCCTTTAGATAACTTATCTGAACCTGGGCAAGGCCTCGGTGGGTATGCTTATCAGACCGCGCCTCCCCCTCCCAGCCCAGATGGGTTTCGGGTGGGGGTGGTGGCGGCTGAGGTACATGGACAGGGGGTAGGTCGGCCTGCCCCCCAATCCTTGTCCTCTTCAAACATTGTCTGTGAGCCTTCGGGCCTGACGTTATCTAATCAGACGGGTCTGGTGACAGATATTCACGAGGGTAATCTTTCCTGTCCTACTCCTCTTTCTGCTTTTCTCCCTACTCCTTCTCGTGTACCACCTACTCCTTCTCCTTTCTTTCCTAGACCGGCTGCCTCGGCTGATAATGCTATCAATCCTAGTCCTTCTTTCTATCGTCCTCCACCTCCTGTACCTGTTTCATCCGTTTCTTCTAATCTTATCTCTTCGCCTCCTCGTTTGTCTGACCAACCTCGGCAGGCGTATTTTTCTCCTACTTTATTATCTCATCCTCACCCCCATTCTGCCTCGGCGTCTATTCTTCCTAATCGAGTTCCTCCCACGTCTCAGTTTTCCTCAGGGGTTTTACCTAATTCTTCCCTTCACATTGTCAATTCTCTTTTTCAAGATTATATACCTTTAGATTGGGGTCCTCTCCCTTCTTCCTATTCTGCCTTTCGTAAGGAGGGTAAATTGGTGGCCTTAGGGCCTGATCCGGATGACCCCACAAGTTTGAAGCAAGACGATAACGTCTTGATAAGACAAGTGACCGCGGAGGATGGGTCGGTTAGCTTTATCTGTAAAGCTAGACCGGTGGTACCAGGACCAGTCAGTGCTACCAAAGTTAACCTCCAGACGACGGTCGAGACGTTATCTGTCTTGCTGCGACGGACTCAGCTCCGCCCATCTCAAGGGGTAGAGGTTCTACCCTTCCAGGGTCGGCTAGCAGCTGTGTTCCCAGGGGGGGATGCGCTGCCTACCGAGGGGTTAGAGGCGCTGGCTGCCATTCAGTCAGTGGTGGCGAGAGTGGCAGAAGGCAAGACGATCCCTCGTGTGGCGGGACAGTCATTCCCCATCCTACTACACCCTTACAATCAACCTCAACCCTTGACGTCCATGTTATGGCCGGAGTTGTCGGGACAGCATCACTTCCCATTCAGACTGTCACAACCTGATGGGAAATTGGCTCGGATGGAGGTAGCAGCGAGAGACCACTTGGCACACTCAGTGTCAGTGGCAGCCTCACTTCACACGTTGGGAGCCATTATTAAGAGATTAACTGGACTCGTGGACACCCTTCCACGTGAAACGATCAGGTTAGTACCGTTTTGTGGTTGACCTCACACTAATTATAAGTCTAGCGGTCAAGTTGACCGTTAATCTTCTCGGTTTAAGATTTTGACGTTTTCTTTTATTTGTTTTAGGGATATCGTCAAAGGTGTGGGGGTGGCGACGGATGGACTGGCTGGCGCGGTGTCGTCTGTACTGCCGAACGCGGTTAGTGCATGGGCTGATGCGCGTGTGGCGGTGAGGAAGGACTGTGTTAAGGGACAACACCACCACATACAACGGTCCTTAATTGTTACTGATCCGCTAGCACCACATATTTTTGATGATAAACATACTAATGAGGTGCTAGCGAGTCAACCTCAAATTATACAGGTGTCTGCACCTCCTGCGCCTAGGCCTATCTTTTCCAGGATTGGTAGACAGCAGAGGACTCAAGGACGACGTCCTCCTCCCCCTGTGTATACTCCTCCACGGCGGGGGTCGTACCAACGGCCCTTTCGTGGTAGAGGACAGTTCAGGGCCCGGGGACGAGGCAGGACAGCTACCCAGCCCGTCACCAAACAGTAGTCCATCTCTGGGCTGCTTGTCTGGCTGGGGCCACGCTTGGCCCCAGTCAGGGTGGGCGTCAAGAGTCGTCCACAAGGGTCTATCTTGGCCATGGCTCAAAAAACCAGTAAGTGTTGTTTGTTTTGAAGTACTGGTTTTGGTGGATTTTTGTTTTGTACTATATATAGGGTGTCTAATGTGTGTTTTTCTTCCATCAGCCTCTGGTGCTGCCCCCAGGGTCGGCCAAGGTCTCGCTGGGAGTGCAACAACACATCGATGTCATGTTAGACAGAGGAATAGTGGAGAAGGTATCAGGAAAGGTTTTTCTGTCCCGGTTGTTCACTGTGCCAAAGAAAAACTCGGTGAAAACGAGGTTAGTTATGGACCTGAGTGCTCTCAATCGCTTTCTGAAACCTTTAAGGTTTCGGATGGTGACGATCAAGCAGGTCCGGGTTACGCTTCGTCAGGGAGACTGGTTAGCGGCTCTGGACTTACAGGATGCATACTGGCACGTTCCCATCCACGCCCGATATCGCAAGTTTCTTGCTTTTCAAGCGGGGGTGGGAACGTACCAGTTTACCAGGCTCCCTTTCGGCCTTTCGTTGGCACCGAGAGTTTTCACGAAAATGTCAAAGGTGGTCGCGTCCCGTCTTACGGGATTGGGCGTGGCCACTTTAATGTACCTAGACGATTGGTTAATCATAGCACGGTCAAGGGAACAATTAACTGTCAACATTCAAATAACGTTGAGAGTACTACGGGAAATGGGTTTTCTGGTCAACTTCACAAAATCTTGCCTTGTTCCGACTCAGACCATTTCTTGGCTAGGGGTACTATGGGACACGAGAAATCAGTCCTTGACACTGTCGTCGGACAATGCCATTCGTGCCAGTCGGCAGGTTCGGCGGGCGTTAATGTCAAAAACATTCACCAGGAGGCAATGGGAGGCGTTGTTAGGATCCCTCAATTTTGCGGCCCCGGTAGTGCCTTTAGGAAGGTTACGCCATCGTCGGTTGACTCTAGAGGTCAACAGGTCGGTGCCTATCCTTCCTCGAGACTTACCGCGCAGGGTACCAAAGATGTTATTAAGATTATTAAACCCTTGGTTAAAATCGGGGTACCTGCGCAGTCAGGTGCCATGGGTGCAACCTCCTCCATCATTAATAGTGACCACAGACGCTTCGGACATAGGTTGGGGCTTCCAGTCCGACAAGGGTCACCAACAGTGCGGGGGATGGGACGACCGGTTACGTCAGTCCCATATCAACCTTCGCGAGCTATGGGTGCCCCTCAGGTTTCTTTGTATGTTTCCACTTCTCCGGGATATGTCCATTCTCTTCAAGATGGACAATTCCACGGCAGTAAGTTGCATCAATCTTCAAGGCACGTCCCGCTCGTTACCTCTGCTTCAGTTATCAGAACGCCTCTTTATACGAGCGCGTTTGAGAGGTTTGCACCTGTCAGCCTCCTTCGTACCAGGGGTGGAGAATGTATGGGCGGACGCTCTGTCCAGATTCAAAATGTCATCAGTAGAGTGGACGTTGAAGAGGACAGTATTTCGATCATTAGTGGAGAGGTTCGGACTTCCGGAGGTAGATCTGTTTGCTTCTCACCCCTCGGCTCAGCTGGCCAATTATCTAACTCTGCATTCCCGCACTCTGACGGGCGGCCCAGACGCGTTCACAGAGGATTGGAGTCGGTGGACTTATCTTTATGTGTTTCCCCCCCCCGCGACATCACTTCTCACGAGGGTGGTACACAGATTCCGATCCTTTCAGGGCAAAGTATTGTTGATAGCCCCATATTGGCCAGCCCAGCCATGGTTCACAGAGCTTCAGGAAAGGTGTCCGAACCCTCTGTTTCTGGGATCAGCTTGCCTGTCAGACAACCTAAACTTACCGTTGCTGACGTCCTTGCGACTTCACGCCTGGACTTTCTCTGTAAAGCCTTGAGCAATTCCGCTTCAAGTCGTACAGTAAAGATCATGCTTAACTCCCTACGTCCTGCCTCAGTTCGGCAGTATGAATCGTGCTGGAGAAGGTTTCAAATTTTTATTAAAAATAATTCTATTTCATATATTTCTTCCAGCACGGTTTTAGATTTCTTATCATGGCTGGCTGATGTCACTAACAGAGCTCCAGCCACTGTTTCAGCTCATTTTTCAGCCATTTCTGATCCTTTACGGTTTGCCTTTAATATTGTCATGGATCAGCGTATGATTACGATGCTGATGAGAGGCATCAGATCATCTCAACCTAGGTTAAGGAATAGGGTTCCAGATTGGTCCCTTCATAAGGTGTTAAATTATTTGAATTTTCAAGGGACCTCGCAACTGTCTGTGGTTCAACTGTTTTATAGGTCTATCTTCCTGTTATCTTTGGCTAGCGGTTTTCGGGCTTCTCAGATGGCTGCCCTCACAAGGCACCCCTCATTTACTGTGTTTGATGATAATTGTCATTATATTACTATTTCCCCGTCACCTTCATTCTTAGCCAAAAATGAACAATATGACAGTTTATTACGTCCTCTGAAAATTCCTAGTTTTAATGCCAATGGTAGATACCACCATTTATGTCCAGTTCATGCTACCAAAATGTATATAGGCATTACGCCGGACGCTTCTCCGGATCATTTGTTTGTTAACCCGTTAACGGGTAAACGTTTAGCGGCTAGGGCTGTGTCGCGTATGCTATGCAAGATTATTTCTTTGGCGGATCCGGGTCACGAACCCAAAGCTCATTCCATTAGAGGCTTAGCAGCTTCTCTAGCCTTCCTCCGTACTCATTCAACGGAGGAAGTACAGTCCTTGGGAGGCTGGAGGTCTACGACTTCTTTCAGGTATAGATATTTAATGTTAGAGGCTGTGGATGTCCCATGCATAGCACTCGCGACACAGCCCGGTCCGTGATAGGAGGTGTCTGTATTACTATGTTCCTAGTCTCATCCCCCTCTTTGTGATGACAAGGGGGGGGGGGGTGACGATTCCTATCTTATGACTTAATATGTACATTACTTATATTTTGTGTATATAATTTAAGGAATTTTTCAATAAATACAGAAAAGGAGTGATACATTCTTAACCTGGTGTGACCTTTTATTTTGGGGGGGTCCGTTTCTAACGGTACCGGGTGGTCAGATTAAGATTAAGGCGACCTCACAAGTCAGCCGCCCTCCTCCAGCTTGTCATTCTACACCAAAGCGCTATTTTTGTAGCATAAAATAACTAGGTTGTAGAGGATTGTATTGTCCTCTAAACCGATATTTTTGTGCAAAAAATAGCGCTTTGAATTACTTCCCTCCCATCCTCCCGCTTGCTGGGACTTGTTCTTGGTATGTTTAAGTGGGTAGACAAGGGGTTGTCCAAGATGGCGGGACCTTATCTGGTTTACTGATATTTGTGTATTCAATAGTTAGCGGCTTATTCCAAAAGTTTTAGTTACTTGGGATAAATGTACTGTGATAGTGTCTAGTGCGAACGATATTCAAAGGGTTTTGAACAATATCTCGTATCTAGCTCTATACTACACCAAAGCGCTATTTTTTGCACAAAAATATCGGTTTAGAGGACAATACAATCCTCTACAACCTAGTTATTATATCAAGGGTAAAGCAGTAAAGATTCCAGCTTCTATCTTTACTGCATGGTCCTACTGGGAAATGAGTAGTATGGCCTCTGAATAACGATGTCGTTTGGAGTTTCCATCGTAGTTATCCTACTGGGAAAAATAGCATTATGGAATCAGAGTCTCGACACCAACAATTCTTCAAATACTTCTTCCTCATACTCTTCTATATCTTCTTCCTCATTTTCTTCATCCCATTCTTCTTTTCCTTCTTCACACTCCTCTATTTCATCTTCCCTTTCTTCTTACAGTATGATACATCAGTTTCCAATCAACATTACTTATAGGTGATTGGATTAGTTGCTTTAAAAGGTTTCCATTCCCTCAACAACAAGCACTCCTGTTGGCTCATACAGGACACACTATACTGATGTTGTTCTAATGAGTCACAAGGGAGTAGATGCTGTGTGTGTGTGTGTGTGTGTGTGTGTGTGTGTGTGTGTGTGTGTGTGTGTGTGTGTGTGTGTGTGTGTGTGTGTGTGTGTGTGTGTGTGTGTGTGTGTGTGTGTGTCTGTGTGTGTGTGTGTGTGTGTGTGTGTGTGTGTGTGTGTGTGTGTGTGTGTGTGTGTGTGTGTGTGTGTGTGTGTGTGTGTGTGTGTGTGTGTGTGTGTGTGTGTGTGTGTGTGTGTATCTGTGTGTGCATCTGTGTGTGTAGTATCCTGAACATGACAAGAAAACGCATCGAATTAATTTTCTAAACAAATATTTTTCCTGCTAATCATTTCGTCATTCCATAATTCATCCTCGTTATTACATCTTTATTTAATAATTACCGTATAATTATATATTCCACGAAACAAGCTCATTCAATTATGACCCATATACGGTGAGAATATTTATTTGCAATCCATGATGTAATAATGTTAAAAGATTATTTCTGTTGTTCGCTGAAATACAGATTTATGAATGAAATTTGGGTCAATGAAATACAGGTTTATGAATGAAACTTGGGTCAATGAAATTCAGGTTTATGAATGAAAGTAGAATAATAGAACCTTTGCATTGATACTAAATGCCACTATAATAAAAAATATGATGTATTTAGAAACACCTATAGTTTGGAAAGGTTAGTTCACGTTATAAAAAATGAATGAAAGAAAGGGCAGGGAGTTTATTAAGGGGGTGCGGGAGTTGGGGGACAGGCTTGGGGGTGCGGGAGTAGGGGGACAGGCTTGGGTGGGTGGGGAGGGGGTTAGAAAGCCTGTCCCGTATTCCTGCACCGTCCTAACCCCCACACCACCCCACCCCAAGCCTGTCCCGCTTCTCCCGCACCCCCACGCCTGTCCCCCTATTCCCGCACCCCCTTAATACAAAATGTCGCAATATTTTTTCCCTGGATCACTGTACCATCCCTTCAATACCTGGTTAAAATACACAGAATTGATAAATGGAGTGTTGGCATTTGGTAGTCATAAATGCAGGGAAGGGTTGGGAATGTGTGTGTGTGTGTGTGTGTGTGTGTGTGTGTGTGTGTGTGTGTGTGTGTGTGTGTGTGTGTGTGTGTGTGTGTGTGTGTGTGTGTGTGTGTGTGTGTGTGTGTGTGTGTGTGTTCGTGTATGTGTGTGTTCGTGTATGTGTGTGTGTCTGATGCAGTGTGTTTGTGTGTGTGTGTGTGTGTGTGTGTGTGTGTGTGTGTGTGTGTGTGTGTGTGTGTGTGTGTGTGTGTGTGTGTGTGTGTGTGTGTGTCTGTGTGTGTGTGTTTTGTAGGTAACTATAATACATAACTGGTGTCGTAGAGTGGTATATTGTAGCTATATACACACACACACACACACACACACACACACATTGAATCATCCACACACACACAAACACACACACACACACAAACACACTGCATCAGACACACACACACACACACACACACACACATTGAATCATCCACACACACACACACAAACACACTGCATCAGACACACACACACACACACACACACACACACACACACACACACACACACTTACCAAATGGTCATCAACGCTGCCTCATTCCCCCCCCCCTCCTCCCTAACGTTTGCCCCCCCCACACACACACACAAAGTTGTAAAATTATCTACCATTGCCATTTCAGGTGCAAAATCATCATTGCACTATGTCCCCGGCCGCTACCAGAAATTAACACATAAAGATAAACGTAGACTTTCATTAACACATTATGATGCAAATTCTATGCGACGAATAAATTTTGCTCCACTGCGAATATAGCATGAAACAAATTGCCTTCATAAATAAACCGCCAAAGGTAATGTTCGGCTACATTTTGTGAGTGATTTAACACTAGAAAGAGAATGTGGGGAATTATTATACTCTCTACAGGGGCCACCATTCGTTTATAATATTTTTTTTTATCTACCATTATTAAATTTTGCATAATTATATTCCTGCTTGTTACACCCTCTTTGCATAATAAGTCCAAAGTGCAGACAGTTCTACAAATTATAATAATATGCACTGCCAACTTGTGCAATCCAGTGAAGCCATCAACATACATGGGTAGTCAACAAGGTGCCAGGTCCGAATAACTAAGTCATAACTATACCATGGAGTGCCAAGGACAGACTCAAGGCTAGACGGTGCCAGAGAGGGCCAGCTGACAACGACACCGTGGATACAACAACATAACACCATGGATACAAAAACACTATAACATTCAAAGTGCCAGAGCTATGAATGTGACAAAATAAGACTGCAATTAAAGCGCCAAACACAGGGTGACGAGTCCTATCCAAACCACACTATTGACAACACTAAGTTACAGGGACGCTAAGAAGAAGGATATATAGGTTTGAAGAGATTAGATAAGGCAACACGTGGACAAAGGGTGTATGAGAGAGAATGGTAGAGGGACGGTGAAGGCAGAAAGGGGTAAGAGAAAGGGGTAGGGAAAGGAACGAGGGGCGAGGAAGGGTGTGAGGGGTGGGGTGGGGTAGGGAAAAGAACGAGGGGTGAGGAAGGGAGGTGATGGGATGGGGGAGAACGTAAAGCCAATTCCCTGGTGACAACTGTTCCTGTTCCCCAACTTACTATGGGGACTAAGTTTTTCCAGCCAACCCTCAACTGATGTGCTTTTACCGGAGGCGGAAACCATTTTGAAAACGTTTCATATTTAGTCGATATTTGGGTCGTGGAAAAGTAAAGCATTATTTTAACTCTTACCTTTTTTAGAGGAAAATATATCAAGGGTTTGAGTATTTACTGTGTAGGCTCCACAAACGATAATTCCATGCTGTTTAAAAAAAAAAAAAAAAAAAAAACACACACACACTCTAAATGGAAAATAGTCGAGACTTTGTGCTCTGAAAATATAAGGTTCTTGAATTTGTAATTTGTGCTGTGTGTGTGAGGCAAGACACGAGTGTTTAGTTTATAATTAAAGACTTTAAAAGACACGTATAAAATGACTTAAAGGTGTTTGGGAGTAGGGGACAGACTTGAGGGGGACTGGGGGGGTGCGGGAACAGGGGAACAGACTTGGGGTGGGTAGAAAGCCTGTCCCCCTATTCCCACTAACCCCAAACCCCCTCCAAGCCTGTCCCCTTACTCTCACACACCCCAAACCACCCCCTCGAACCCTCACAACCCCCCAAGCCTGTCCCCCTATTCCCGCACCCCCTTAAGTATATCAATGCTGGGAAAGGACGAGAGAAAATTCGAGTTTGTGAAGTAAAGAAGCGAGTGAATAATTTATGTAAAGTCACCGGGAAACATATCAGGGGAAATGATAAATAGCTTTGTAATTAAGAAACTGTTCTGCATATATGTAAACCACAATGTATAAAGAACATAGAAACACACACGCACGCACACGCACACACCTGTCTATGGTTACGATGTACAGTAGATGTTTCAGTGAAGGTAATGACAGAGAAATATATTGTAATAAAACAGAATCATGATGATGATGAAAATGATAATGCTTTTCGAAGAGAGAGAAAAAAAAGAGAAAAATAAAACTTGTAAATTGAAGGAGTCCCTGGCCATGAGTTGCTGCTCTAAGTGAATTATACATTTTTTTCAACAAGTTTACTCAGCGGCCATGAAAACTTCGGGTAATGGGGTAATGAGTTCCCAGAAGCCTCTTATTTAACTGGTGCGGGAGCAAGTTGGCCTGAGCGTCTTCTCCAGCCAAACTTGGTGGTGGTGGTGGTGGCCTTAGAAAACAATTTTGGTGTCTACAGGAGTCAAAGTCGTGTGTGTGTGTGTGTGTGTGTTTTTACATTTTTTTTTAATTTTTTTACACTATTCTACTCATTTTTTTTTTTTTTACTGTTTTTACTTTTTTTTTTAACTTTTTTTTTGTCTGACTTGGTGTCCAACGGGAATAATTGTTTACCATCTTGAGTTGGTGTCCGGGTACTCAACTTTTTGGCTTAGGGTCCATCCATTTTGGTGTGGTAGAGTCCAAAGGTGTCTTATATATTATAGGTTCTGTTCTGGTGTCCTGTCTGGAGGTGCTACTTGGTGTGTTGGTGTGTTGAGGAGTGTTCTGGTGTGTTGAGGAGTGTTCTGTTTGGCTTGCCTTGGGTGTGTTAGTGGGTTGAGGAGTGTTCTGTTTGACCTGCCTTGGGTGTGTTGTGTTGAGGAGTGTTCTGGTGTGTTGAGGAGTGTTGTGGTGTGTTGAGGAGTGTTCTGGTGTGTTGAGGAGTGTTCTGTTTAGCCTGCCTTGGGTGTGTTGTGTTGAGGAGTGTTCTGTTGTCCTACTAGTGTATACAGACGTGGTAATCATGACACTAACACCCATTAATGACTTCACTTCTGTCATGTCTGTCCCCTTGGCCTCCCGTGTCTAAACATACGAGTAACGAAAGTCCTATTTTGCATACCACATTGGCACGCACGCATACATACATACATACACACAGACGCACACTCTATCCCTATTATTATCAAACGGCACTGACATACATACATATATACATACACACACACACACACACACACACAGATGCACTCTCTCTCCCTATTATTATCAAACGGCACTGACATACATAAATACACACACACAGACGCACTTTCCCTCCCTATTATTATTATTATTATTATGTAAACATATAATATTATTCTCTCGCTTTGCATACTTACATGTATTTAATAAAAATATACAAATTGCCGGTTAGAGAGAGATATCCGGATCAAAACTGTTTAATAAAACTCTCTGGAACGTCATTGACAATACGTGTTGGTGCGAGGGGGAAAGGTTATTCACTGATTAAATGCAACTTATTACCGAATCCACTCCGTATATTCCATTTCCATATCACCACCACCATTACCACCACCACCACCACCCCATCCACCACCAACACTACCACCACCACCACCGTTTAAATAATATGTGTGTGTGTGTGTGTGCGTGTATGTGTGTGTGTGTGTGTGTGCGTGTATGTGTGTGTGTGTGTGTGTGTGTGTGTGTGTGTGTGTGTGTGTGTGTGTGTGTGTGTGTGTGTGTGTGTGTGTGTGTGTGTGTGTGTGTGTGTGTGTGTGTGTGTGTATGTGTGTGTGTGTGTGTGTGTGTGTGTGTGTGTGTGTGTTTGTGTGTGTGTGTGCTTTTTCCCTCGCGCTGATGGTAAATATTCACAGTCGATATCGTAATGGTTAAATGTGATTGGTCGAAGCTAGCCACCCACACCCACCCACCCAGGAGAGAGTACGAGTCATGTATTAGCCAATCAGGGGGAAGGAAGGGTGTCATGTTATCGTAAATATATAATAGTTTTGGGAATTTACCGTCCCTCTAAAAATTAACATATTAGAGTAGTGACGAGTCTGGAAATGTTCACTGCACCACCAACCAAACCTCAATAAACCCGGGCACCCTCAAGTTTTTTATTTATTTATTTATATTATTTCTTTCTTTCAAATCTCTCTTTAACAATGCCCTGGAGGAGGAGGAGGAGGGGGAGGAGGAGGGGGAGGATGAGGATGAGGAGGAGGAGGAGGATGAGGAGGACAGGGAGGAGGATCATTGTTGGTTGTGGTGTGGTCCTCACTTTACTTGGCTGGTCAAATGAAAACACTGGAGTCAATCAGTGTAAACAAGGGGTGTGTGTCTGACTAACTAAGGGGGGGGGATGGATGGGGGGGGGTAGGGGTAGGGGGAGAGAGAGTTATCATATGCCGTTAGAGATAAAAATATATACAAAATAAATGAGAAGATCGTCTGAAACTGCAAATATCACCATGTCATAATGATATGTAAAGATACAATAACAATTCCTGGATCTAGATTCGAATCTCTCCCAAACTCAGATAACTCGTCGACAGTCAAAAGGTCCCCCATTCGTAAAACAATAAAAGCAAAATATCTCGTTAAAATACATACATACATTTTTCCGCATTTCCGCTGAAAAACAACAACAACAACTTTATCTCCTAGCGAAGGACATGGTCGTGTTAGAAGTCATATAATGAGATAAAGGAGGAGGATTCTACGACATTCACTTTCCATGTTTGTTATGTATGCATCATCCCTAAACAATGTCACTATATACTTTAGTCTACCATTTTTCAACACTAAGTTTGTTAAGGGAGTATTACAGTAAGTGTTGGCAAATCTGGAACAACTGATTCCTCCAAACTATTCCAAGCAACAACAACCACCGTTCTTATTATTCACCTGGCTCTGTTTGCTGGCATACTTTGGAGGAATCAAGGTGTTCCAATGTACCAATAGTATACTGTCCCCCTCAAGGCATCTATCATATCCTTCTGTCTCTTTCCTGCAGGCGGAGGATGACGTCCCTGGGAGCACTGCGGCCGCTGCTGCTGCTCCTCTCAGCCGCAGGTCAGTCAGTAGCATTTCTGTCCTGTCCTGTCTATCCCCGTCAGTCTGTCTGTCTTTTCCCTATCACTTTCGTCATTCGTTCCTCTGTCCTTGCCTGTCCCTATCACTTTAGTCTTCCCTTTCTCTGTCCTTGTCTATATTTCTTGTCTACATCCTAATTCGTCCTTATTTACAGTATATCCTTGCGTTTGCTCCAATCCATGTTCTCTCCATCCCTTCACCATGTCCTCTGCTCTCCACCACCACCACATACACACAGCCACACACCTCATCAACAATCAAACACTACTCTTTAAATGGAGCTCCTCGATTCCTCCAAACTACGCCAGGAAAACAAAAGGACCAGAAGAACAAAACTGATGCCATGGTGTTCTGTTGCTTGGAATAGTCTGGAGTATTCAGTTGCTCCAGAATTATCAACACAAAACTTTCCCCCCTTAAAGAGAGAAGTGTGTGTTGGTGGGAGGGAGTCACTTTTCTCAACGGGGACATAAAACTAATGACAAGAATCCATATCTATCATAATAAATTTCGTACCACATCATTCTAAGCACCAAACAAATATCATATAAATATTACTTTATGGGAAAAATCCACTAACATAATATATTTCGTATCACATCTAAGCATCAAACTAATATCATATAATTATTACTTACTGGGAAGAATCCACTATCATAATATATTTCGTACCACATCTATGCAACAAACAAATTATCATCTTATTATTATCGTGTTACATTTTGAAGCTGATTATTATAGAGTTTTGGTACTTATGACAATTATTACTGTATAATCCTGTTACTTACAAGAGCACATCCTTTAACATTTACACACCACTGGCTGAACACGTCTGCTTTATTCCCCCTAAAATACGTTCAAGTCCTTCTCTGTCGCATACAGGTACTCATGATATTGAAAAGTTTGATATGTTATTGAAATTACCCAAAACATAACCAAACACCTCGCATTTTCAAAGATATACAGTGCCTAGTAGGACAAACGTCAGACCAATTAAATTATTTCTATAAAAAACACGGCTTCTAAAGAATAAATAAAAAGTGCACACTACTCTAAAATAAATCGGATAAAATGATTCGTAAACTCAGCCAGCCCCTCTTCGTTGCAATACAAACATCATTCAAGTATGACATTTATCTTTGGGAACGTAATTATGGTAATACTGATCTATCCTTCCACACGTCGTCCCCCAGGCAGGCACAGACTCGGGCTACCAATTCATTAGAGTTTCGAGGAGAGTGCTGCAGGGAAGGTAGGAGAGGAGGAGGAGTGGGTGAAGGTGGGGAGGAGGAGTGGGTGGAGGTGGGGAGGAGGAGTGGGTGGAGGTGGGAGGAGGAGGAGGAGGAGGAGGAGTGGGGAGATGGAGTGGGAGAGAAAAGGAGAAGGTGAAGAAGGAAAGGAGGAGGAGAAGGTGGAGGAAAGGAGAATAAAGAGAGAAGAAAGAAGAAGAGTAGAGGAAAAGGTGGATGGGAGAATGAAGGACGGTTGATATAAATGATGTTAATGGTAATAATGATAAATAGGAAGAACAGGATGAGGAGGTAGCGTGTCGTGACGTGTGTGTGTGTGAACATCAGTTGACCTGGGCCACGAAAACGGGCTTGATTAAGCCTATGTCCAGTGTCGGATCATATATATAAAAAAAAAAAAAAAAAAAGGAAGAGAGGGATGGGGGGGGGGGGTTACTGGTAGAGGGAGGAAAAGATGAGGGTGAGGTAATGGTAGGGGGAGGAAAAGGATGAGGGGTAATTGTAGGGGGAGGAAAAGGATAAGTAGAGGAGGAAAAGAAGTGGAGGAAGGTACCGGTAGGGGGAGGAAAGAAGGGGGTGGGGTACTGGTAGAGGGAGGAAAAGGATTGTTAGAGAAAGGGAGGGAGGGAGGGAGAGAGGGAGGGAGAGAGGGAAGGAGGGAGGGAGAGAGGGAGGGAGGGAGAGAGGGAAGGAGGGGAGGGAGGGAGGGAGGGAGAGAGAAACACACTGAGCATCATTTAAAAAAAGAAAAAAAAAAAAAAACCCCGGGTAGGAAACTCAAGCACAGATTCAGGGCTTGTTGGCCAGGTTAAAAAAATCCAGTTCGCATTAACTTTGCGAAAAATTATAATATGGCAAACATTTAACTA
>JAWZYT010002184.1:0-30000 GCA_034508575.1 Petrolisthes manimaculis | reverse complement strand
ACCATCAAACTCAGTACCGTCATCACCGTAGCCGTAACAAAACAGCCTACCACGTTGTCATTCCACACACACACACAGGCACACACACATACACACACACACACACGCGAACAAATACACACTCACACTCACATACACACACACACACAGGCACACACACATACGAACAAATACACACTCACACTCACACACACATACACACACACACACTCACACTCACACACACGAACACAAACACACACAGGCACATACACACACACACAAAGAGCTTGCGAAAGTAATGTAGTCACAGTGTGGCGACAAATTATGTTGGGGGCGTTTACACTCGCCTTTATCAGTGGGAATCCGATACTCCGAAGCCCCACCTTTTATTCTCACCATTTACTTGTTCCGGGTGTGTGTGTGTGTGTCTGTGTGTGTCTGTGTGTGTGTGTGTGTGTGTGTGTGTCTGTGTGTGTGTGTGTGTCTGTGTGTGTGTGTGTGTCTGTGTGTCTGTGTGTGTGTGTGTGTGTGTGTGTGTGTGTGTGTGTGTCTGTCTGTCTGTGTGTGTCTGTCTCTCCCCCCACACCTGACATAGAGAGTGTAAGCTGGACATCAATATACAGACACTATACCAATAATGATGTATCACATGTTATCCCATATATATAAATAAATATATATATACGGTATATAATAATGGCATTGTCATTAATATACATAATAATTATCAGGTCATCATATCGTTGCCAATTACCAATTTTCACTAAATCATTAAAAGCAGATGATAATGTTTTCATGTTTGTAATGCATTGTCAGTTCAGGAATATTATATCAGATTGATATTGTATTACAACTTGTTCGTTTCCACAACACGCAACGTCATTAAAAATAAAATAAAAATATAAACAGTTATATTTCAAGTCGGTTTGCAGAGAGGAAACATCAGGTGGCTTAGAAATATTAAGGGGTTGTATAGTACAATGTTGTTGGTGGTAAATTTTGTAGCAACCGATTCCTCCAACCTATTCTAAGCAACAGGACACCATTATATTTATTCATTGGCCTTGTTTCCAAATACACTATGGAGGAATCAAGGCACTCCAATGTCCCAAATGTACTGTACACTATCACCCATAAGGTTGAATTTCATGTTCGTTTCCAGAGAAGAGAACAAGAGACAGTTTCAACAAAATAATGTAAGTTAGTTTGTGTAGACTCGGCCACACCAACAGTGACATACATACAGTCTTCTGGAGTTTACTTGACACTGGCAGGTTTCCAAGGCCAACCCAGGAACACGTTTTTTCAAAAAGCATACTATTAGTTTTGTTCCGAAAGTTGTCTGCCAGCTGAGGTTATGTAACTTACTGACACATACTCTTGTAATGATTACCTAACCACAAAGTTTTAATTAATGGTGTCACGAAGCTTTTTCTTTGAGTGAACACTGGACATAAGGTATGGAAGTGACTGGCAAAGTTCCAGAGGAAGCCATAGAATAATGATGACAAAATGAAACAGAAGTACACATGTATAACCTCAGTACGAGTTACGGGTTGAATTCGGTTCCAGTTCTCTCTCAGTGCACTCTCAACTTGTTAAAACTTTCCCCTGAGTCCGGCCAGCCTGCCAGCCGAGTGGACCCGTGCTGTGGGACACCTTTGCACCGGGAAGGCAGGTCAGGTCAGGTCAGGTCAGGTGTTGTGTCTACTCAAGTCAGACTGGGGTGTTTTGAGTTGGCTAAGTGATATAAGAAGGTGTTATGGTTTGATGTGGATAATAATAATAATGTACTGTACTGCGTTTGGGTGTTTGGTGTGGTACTGTTCATATTGTAAGTTTTCTATACTTGTGAGTATTACTCGAATCATTAGGACTGATAATAATGGATGAAACGCACGAAAACTATTTCTATAGATAATTCATTTTCTTTCTTAAGTCACTTACATAAATAATTAATAAAAAAAAATCACTTCGCGTTGATAATTTGCTTAAACGACTACAAAGGAATAATTAAAAATGGAAGACAGATTCTACTGTTTGGCCTTAAGATTTCTTCAACTTAAGGTGGATTTGGCTGTCTTGATTAATTAAAGTTTCCCTCACTCTTTGGTATTTTTTGCAGCAATGCTTGGAGGAAAAATAGAACCTTTCATTTCTCTGACTTTATCATCTATAAAAATATCGATCGAGTTTCTGAAAATAAGAACAGAATAACGATGAGCCACTTCAGACAGAACATCAGAAACAAAAATAGGCCCTGGCATTCTTGTCCGCCGAGGAACCAGGAAACGGTTGTGGGTCGTAAAAATGATAAACTTGGACAAAATAGAAGTAATAACAGTCTCCTTCCTGAGGCCCCCACCCACCCACACACCCACCCACCACCCTCCTGACAACACCTGCTAACTTCCTGCTTCGTCCATTCCTTGATTTTGTTTATTTTCATCAGAGAAGACAGGTTTGGGGTGGAATATTAAAACCACTATCGAGGTGGGGATGGTGACTAACACAGATATAAATATATTGTTTACGTGTTCTTTACAGACTTTAAACAGATACTGTAATAACGGGTTGATAAAATGAATACTGAAGTAGAATGTCCTATTAGATAAAAGAGTACAGTAAAAGAGTACAATAGATAAAAGAGTACAGTAAAAGAGTACAGTAGATAGAAGAGTACAGTACAGCTTGGGATAGGGAAAAAATATATATAATGTACAGTTGGCTTCAGGAATTGGTACATAAAGCATGGATTAAATGGAGTCTTAATTCTGCACCACTTACTATAGGCATTGTTCTGCTGACTGATTCGTGTACGAGCCATATAAAATGACTTGAAAAAAGTTTGGTGTTAGGAAAATACCATAGATCATTTTCTAGTTATTATGAACCTTTGATGCTTATGTCACAGTGGTGTATAGGAATTCCTGAAGCCGACTGTACGACACATGTATAGATTCTTGGACTATACTCACTATAGGGACTTTTTTTTGGCCAACTGTACGACATATATATAGATTAATGGTCTATATATACTCACTATAAGGACTTTTTTTGGCTAACTGTACGACATATATATATAGATTCATGGACTATATATACTCACTATAGGGACTTTTTTTGGCCAACTGTACGACATAATAAACAAATTATATAGATTCATGGACTAAACTCACTATAAGGACTTTTTTTTTGTATTCCCATTGTGTCTCAGGTACGGACTGGTGCAGGAGGAAGGTGAGGGTTGGCAGCGGTGGCGACTCGTTATACAGGAGGTGGCCAGCAGTGACGGGGGACAGTACAGGTGTCAAGTGGCTACTGCTCCTCCACTCGTCATGACAGCTGCACTCACGGTTTTAGGTCAGTACTACACCATCCTATATGGTAATTATATACCTCTCTGTGTTTGTCTGTCTATTTCTCAATTTTTTCCTCTCTGTCTGTCTCTGTCTCTCTCTCTGTCTCTGTCTCTCTCTCTGTCTCTGTCTCTATGTCTCTGTCTCTATCTCTGTCTCTATCTCTGTCTCTCTCTCTGTGTGTCTCTCTCTCTCTCTGTTAGTTTCTCTTTCTTACTTTTTTTCTTTTCTTGTCTGTCTGTCTCTCTGTCTGTCGGTCTGACTGAGAGGAAGTAAAAAGAAGATAGTAAGAAGGGACAGTGGATGGAAGGAAAGAGGGACAGAAAGCACGAAGGAAAGAGGGACAGAAAGCACGAAGGAAAGAGAAGGAAAGAGGGACAGTGGAAGGAAGGAAAGAGAAGGACATGTGGGAGGGACAGTGGAAGGAAGGAAAGAGTAGGACATGTGGGAGGGACAGTGGAGGATATATATGATAGGGATAGGGCTCAGGTTCAAAGGGGCGTCTAAACCCACCATACATTATTACCCATCATCATCATTTTTCCAGGATACACATATCATTTATATTATTGTCATATCATTTATATTATTGTCATATCATTTATATTATTGTCATATCATTTATATTATTGTCATATCATTTATATTATTGTCATATCATTTATATTATTGTCATATCATTTATATTATTGTCATATCATTTATATTATTGTCATATCATTTATAGTATTGTCATATCATTTATATTATTGTCATATCATAAGTACAGGGATGAAACTGCTATTTATCTAACAAATGCAAACATTAATATAACACATATAATACAGTATATATATATATATATTATCGGTAATAAAAATATATGCATCTCGTATACTAAAAAATATAATATGATACATCAGGAACACATTCACTCTGTATTTATTAAACATTATACACGATTATAAAATATTTACTCTTATAAAAACCGTACATATATGTATAGTATGGACTAACGATATTCTCTCATGGCACACACACACACACACACACACACACACACACACACACACACACACACACACACACACACACACACACACACACACACACACACACACACACACACACACACACACACACACACTGGTAAAATGGACACACAAATGAAACACCACACCAACTATTCCCTGTTGTGCCAGGCAATCTTCCACTCACACACACACACATACATACACACATACACACACATTCTCTCTCACACTCACACACACACACGCAAACGCATACACATACACATACACATACACATACACACACACTCACACACACACGCACACACTCACACACACACTCACACCACACGCACACACACACGCACACACGCACACACACACACGCACACACACACACACACACACACGTTCTCTCACACACACTCCCTCCCTCACACACACACACACACACACACACACACACACACAGCGCTGGTTTTCGTGGCCACACAATGCTCTAAAACTGTACGGAAAAATGAGAATTTCACAACATGGGCAGTATAAACAGCCACTAAATGGACAATGGCTGCGGCAATACAAAAAATACAACAACAAAAAACACACATTTACACACACACACACACACACACACAGACACACACATACACACGCCTAGAACTACACATTGTCAAAACGCACACACACACACACACACACAGAAACAGAAAGAAACAGACACAGACATACACACGCCAAGAATTAAACATTGTCAAAACACACACATACACAGGCACACACACACACACACAGACATACACACACACACAGACACAGACACACACACACATCAACCTCAATTAGCAGGATCTTAATTGGTTGTCTGTCCAGTCTATCTATCTATTTGTTTATCTATTTATCTATTTATTTATCTATCTATCTATTTATTTATCTATCTATTTATCTATCTATCTATCTATATGTCTATCTATCTATTTATATGTCTAGCTATTTATATCAATTAATATGTCTATCTATCTATTTATCTATCCATCTATATATCTATCTGTCTACATGTCTATCCATCTATATGTATATCTATTTACCTATCTATCCTTCCATCAATCTAGACATTCATTTATCTATCTATCCATCCAACCTCTATCTCTTCATCATCCTTTCATCTGATCAATCTATCTATCCATATATCTATCTATCCTATGTCTATTACCTTTCATTCACAGTTACTTCATTCTCTCCTTTTTTGGTTTCTATCTCCTTCCCTTCTCACTCTCATATCCTACCTCCATCCTTTGTAATTCTGGAGCAACTGAATCCTCCAAACTACTACAAGCAACAGAACACCATCATTTTTGCTCCTCAGGGTCCGGTTTCCTAGCATACTTTGGAGGAATCAAGGCACTCCAATGTACCAACCAAAAAAGAATTACCACCTTAAGCCGCGGTAAATGTCAAGGATATTATTTAGTGAGGTATATAACAAAACGGTAGAGAGTGGTGAGACATAAGGAAAGATGATAAAAAAAAAAATAATAATAAAAAAAAAAAATATATATATATACTATAGATAGAAATAAACAAGGTAAATATAAAACTATGGAGTGGAGAGACATACTAAAAGTTGAAAAAAAAAAACTATAGATAGAAATAAACAAGGTAAAAAAAAAACTATGGAGTGGAGACATAATATAAAATGAAAAAAAAAAAACTACATGGCCTACATGGTATGAGTGCATAGTATCTATATAGTATCTATATAGTATCTGGGCGTCAAAACCCTTAACAGTATTACCAACATCACTACAGACAATATCTATCCCCTTACGTGGTATGAGTGCAGGAAGAAAGGCAAACAGACTGACACTACAAACAATATCCCCCTACGTATAAACAATGTCCCCCTACGTATATACAAGGCCAATATATAATGCGTATATGAGTGTAGGAAGGCAGACAGACGTGGTATGAGTGCGGACAGGAAC
The DNA here is from genome assembly GCA_034508575.1 of Petrolisthes manimaculis. Taxonomy (NCBI): domain Eukaryota; kingdom Metazoa; phylum Arthropoda; class Malacostraca; order Decapoda; family Porcellanidae; genus Petrolisthes; species Petrolisthes manimaculis. The sequence goes on along the minus strand of JAWZYT010002184.1, from coordinate 23,685 downwards.
AAACAATATCCCCCTATACGTATATGAGTGTAGGAAGGCAGACAGACGGACACTGACATCTAATTACCCACTCAATAGTCTACTAAACCTCCACTTATCGACAACCATCTCCAGTGTGGTTGGTGAGTGGCTGTGGGTGGCACCTCCTGATCTCAAAACTTCCCCGGGAAACACATAACTAACAGCAATGAAACCTTCCCTGGGTTTTTGCTAAGGCGTCTGTGATGTTGTCGGCGAACTGGAGGCTACTAAAACAAACTGATTCTTCCTGCTGCCCGCATGGTGTTCTGTGAGGAAATCTGTTGCCTCCAAATAGCCTCCAAATCCCCTGACCAAATATATCCGGTGAGGCTCATAAATGGGTTATCTCTTGCCGACAAACTGGAGGGGTAATCATTCCTCCAAAATATCCAAGAAAACACAGTTCCTAACAGCAGCTCTCCAATGTGAAGATCCGCAAGCCATTAACACCTTATTTGTGGACAAGAAAATCTGTGGTATCTGTGAAAGGAATATTTACCCTCCGTAGAACATCCGATCCATTTAACACGATGATTTTTTTTTTATTAGAACAATAATATAATGCCACTAGTTAATATTATATCTCCTACGTCACTTGTGTTTTACTACGTTTGTGTGTGGTCTGAGAATACATGTACGCACACACACACATACAAAAACATGAATAAAACAAACTCGTAAAATACAAACGTAAAACATACACACACACACTCACGTACAAAGGTGTAACAGTCTAAATATACAACCCAACATCATACATGCATGCACACACAGACACAAAAAACGCAATCACACACACACACACACACACACACACACTCCAGTTCTCTAAGAGTCTCGTATGTTGTCAGAAGGCTTGGTTTGTGGTGGTAGAGTTTCCTTGCCACGACAAAACTTTCCTACCTTTCCATCCCATTTTCCCAGAGACACTACTTGAGGATTATGGTGTTCCTCGCACACTCGGGAGACTTAAGATGCACATAAGATTTTGTCGGTGAACTGGGGACCATAGTTTCCTCCACACTGGGCCACAAATTGATGGAGATTTTTGTTGGTGAACTGGAGACTATAGTTTCCTCTACACTGGGCCACAAAACAGTACTTACATTGATGGAGATTTTGTCGGTGAACTGCAGACCATAGTTTCCTCCACACTGTGCTACAAAACAGTACTTACATTGATGGAGTTAGGTTTCTGTATGGTTAGTCTATAGATGTTACTACTGTTGTTTGATTCGCCGATCATCGTTATAGGTTCATTGTAAACAGAGAGAGGATCGTAGTATTAATTCCCAAGGCTATCATCACGGTTCAGGGTAAAGTCGTATTCTACATGCAATAATGAAACCATTTTTTTACTCCCAGCGACCGACGTTACATCCTTTTACAGTTCAATTTATGGATATCAGCAAGAACAGAAAAAAACGAAATGTCAAAAAGCATTGCTTTATTATTTTCATGTTGATGTTCAGTATTCAAATTGGGAAAATGGAAGAGATAGGTACAAATAAAATTAATAGACTATAATTATATGCATGTCACCACAGCAACTTCGACACGACTGTAATAGAAAAGATACAAACAACACTCCCACGTCACCAACTCACAACCTTCTTTGTACCTGGATGTATGTACTGAACTTTACTTACAACACGGTCTTCATGAGCATATAGACAGACAAGCAGTGTGACAAACTAAACTGTAACCTTCCCACGTCACTGGTGCGGGAACAAACAAACAAACACACACACACACACACACACACACACACACACACACACACACACACACACACACACACACACACACACACACACACACACACACACACACACACACATTTCTTCACACACACACACCTGCTCCTCCTCCTCCTCCTCCTCCTAGTCTACCCTTTCATGTCTTCTTCATTCCCCTCCTCTAAAAAGAAATAAAAAAAATAATGAATGAGAAACAAAAGGGGGAAAAAAACCACACACACACACACACAGGAGAGGCATTTAGATGTGTGAGTTAGTTAAGCCTGTGTTGACGCTGGGGTTCTCGAGGTGTGAAAGCGAAAGGGAGGTGTGAAAGAGGGAGGGAGGTGTGTGTGTGTGTGTGTGTGTGTAAGGAGGAGTAGGAGGGATGGGAGGTGTATTGGAGGGAGTGATGGTGAGGGAGGGAGAGAGAGGGGAAAGAAGGGAGGGAGGGAGAGAGAGGGGAAAGAAGGGAGGGAGGCAGGGAAGGAGTGAAAAAGAAGACAGATAATGCGGCAGACGTGTGTAAGGAGGACTTGACGACAACGTGACGAGGGAGGGAGGAAGGATGGTAGGAGAAGAAGGAAGGAAGGAAGGAAGGAAGGTAGGAAGGAAGGAAGGAAGGAAGGAGAAGAAGGAAGGAAGGAGTGAAGGGGGGAAGCTGAAGAAGGGAGAATTAAGAGGAGGAGGCTGGAAAAGAGAGAGAGAGAGAGAGAGAGAGAGAGAGAGAGAGAGAGAGAGAGAGAGAGAGAGAGAGAGAGAGAGAATGGGGAGGTGAGAAAGGCGGGTTATGTGTGTGAGAGTGGAAGGCAGATGAGACAAGAAGACGTAAGGGGTAGTGAGAGGCAGGAAAGAATAAGAGGGAGGGAGGGAGGGAGATGGCGAGAGAAAAAACTAGGAGAGGAAAACGTGAAGGAAAGAGAGAGGGAAAGAGAGGGAAAGAGAGGGAAAGAGAGAGGGAAAGAGAGAGGGAAAGAGAGAGTTTTTCAGATTCAGATTCAGAAGTTTATTCCATTTTACAATGGTTATTCTTTTACATATAAGATACATAAGTATATATAAGTACATAATGTCTCTATATTCTGTCCTACCTCTATCTACGGCAACGAGTCAATTTTATAAAAGGCTTGTAATAGAAACACTAAAAGTTAAATGAGGAATAAAACATTATATTACAAAATAAAGATAAACAATTAAATTTACTGAAAAGCAGTAAAATTTTGAGCATATAAAATACATTAATAATAAACTAAAAATATTTCACATTGAAATTTTCACTAAAAATATATTGGTGCAACTGCTTCTTAAAAGTGAAAAATTAAGATAAACAAAAGAAGAATGGATGGAGAGAGGAAAGGAAGGATGGAGAGATAGAGAAAGGGATGGAGAGATGGAGGGAAGGATGGAGAGAGGGAGGAAGGGAAGGGAAGGGACAGGAAGGAAGGAAAGGAAGGAAAGGAAGGAAGGGAAGAAAGAAAGAAAGAAAGAAAGAAAGAAAGAAAGAAAGAAAGAAAGGGAGGAAGGGAAGGAAATGGAGGAAAGGGAGGAAAGGAAGGAAAGGAAGGAAGGGGCCAGATAGACAAGGAAAGCAGGGATAGGTCAGGGGTGAAGGAGATAAGGGAGTCTAAAGCAAGGAGGAACATTGACAGGGTATACGGTGTGAGGGAAAATGTATGTATGTATGTTTATGTATGTATGTATGTTTATGTATGTCTGTTTATGTACGAATATGGTTAGGTACATGTGGGAATATTTGTCCTATGTATTACGGCTGCTATTGTGTATGTATGTATGTATATATGTATGTATATATTTTTTATTTATACTTGGGTTTTGATGAGTACATGCTTCTGTGTGTGTGTGTGTGTGTGTGTGTGTGTGTGTGTGTGTGTGTGTGTGTGTGTGTGTGTGTGTGTGTGTGTGTGTGTGTGTGTGTGTGTGTGTGTGTGTAAGTATGTGTGTGTGTGTAAGTATGTGTGTGTGTGTGTGTGTGTGTGTGTGTGTGTGTGTGTGTGTGTGTGTGTGTGTGTGTGTGTGTGTGTGTGTGTGTGTATGTGTGTGTGTGTGTGTAGGCTGGGACGTGAAGGGTCTGGGGGAGTGAGGCGTGGGAGGGGAGAAGAATAAAGGTGACAAAAGGTGAGAATAAAAAGAGGGGAGAAGGAGGGGAGAATATAAGAGGAACGGGGACGGGAAAGGAAGAAGAAAGGGGAGGGAACGGGGGAAGAGGGAGGAAGAGAGGGAAGGGAACGGGGGAAGAGGGAGGAAGAGAGAACGGGGACGGGAAAGGAAGAGGAGGGGAAGGAAGAAGAGAAGGAGGGAACGGGGGAAGAGGGAGGAAGAGAGGGGAGGGAACGGAGGAAGAGGAAGGAAGAAGAGAAGGGAGGGAACGGGGGAAGAGGGAGGAAGGAAGAAGAGAGGGGAGGGAATGGGTGAAGAGGGAGGAAGGAAGAGGAGGGAGAAGGGATGATGAGGTAAGGAGAGGTAGCATAAGAGGAGAAAAAGAAAATGTGGATGGGATGGGATGGGAGGAGAGGAGAGAAGAGAGGTGAATTTAAGGAATAAAGAAGGGGGATGGAAGAAAGGAAGAGGGGAACGAAAGAAAGGAAGAGGGGGATGGAAGAAAGGAAGAGGGGAACGAAAGAAGAGGGGATGTAAGCAAAGTGTGATGAGGGAAAGAGAAAATGGAAAAAGAAAAAAGGGAAGTAGATTTTAAGGCAAGACATGGGACGGAGGAAGAGAAAGGAGGGAGGGAAGGTAATGTAAAGTGAGTTGTTTAAGAGAAGAGGTGATGGAATTGAGGTGAGGTGAAGTGAGGGGGCAGGGAAGGTAGCTGTGATGAAGAGAGAGAATATTCGTAAAGAGAAAGGAAATGGATTGGGGATGAGAGGAGAGGGGGAAGAGAGAAGAGAGAAGATAATTGGGGGAGGTGAGGGGAAAAAAAGAAGTGTGGGAGGAAAGGAGAGAAGTAGGAAAGGAGAGAAGTAGGAGAGAAGAGAAGTAGGAGAGAAGAGAAGTAGAGGAGGAGAGAATTAGAGGAGGAGAGAAGTAGGGAAGGAGAGAAGTAGGGAAGGAGAGAAGTGGGGGAGGGGAGAGGAGAAAATCAGGTGAGGAAAAGAGGAGAAAAGTGGGGAAGGAGACAAGAGAACAAACGAGAGATGAGAGGATATATGATAATGGAGAAGAGAAGAGAAGAGAAGAGAAGAGAAGAGAAGAGAAGAGAAGAGAAGAGAGAAAGACGAGACTATTGAGTGAAGAGGAGTGGTCGGAAAGTCGGTGCAAATGAACCAAGTTGAAAAATATGGAGAAAAGAAAGGGGGAAGGGAGAGGAAAATATAATGAGGAAAAGATGGGGAAGGGAGAAGAAGGGGAGAAGAGAAAGGGAGAGAAGATGGGGAGAAGAGAAGGGGAGAGAAGAAAAGGGAGAGGAAGGGAAGGGAAAGAAAATGGAAGGGAAAAACTAGATTGAAAGAAGAGGTAGTGGAATGAGAAGAGGGGAAGAAAGGAGAGGACAGAGGAGAAAAGAAATGAGACGGTGTAAGAGGAGGAAGGGGAATGAAGGAAGGAGGGAACTGGGACAATGAAAAAGAGGGGAATGAAGGATAAAAACAAGGATAGGAAGATCGAGGGGAAAGTATAGAAGAAAAAGGTAGGGAAGCAGAACACGTATGAAAAGGAGGGGAAGAAGAGGAAAAGAAGAAGAGGACGAGGAGAAAGGAGGGGAAGAAGAGGCAGAGGAGAAAGGAGGGGAAGGAGAGGCAGAGGAGAAAGGAGGGGAAGAAGAGGCAGAGGAGAAAGGAGGGGAAGAAGAGGAAGAGGAGAAAGGGGAAGAAAAACGGTGTCAGAGCAGGAATGAAAAAGCTAAAAGAAAGAAAGGAGGAGGTAGAGGAGGAGGAGATAGAAGAGGAGGTAGAAAAGGAGGAAGAGGAGGAGATAGAGGAGGAGGAGGAGGAGGAGGAGGAGGAGGAGGAGGAGGAGGAGGAGGAGGAGGAGGAGGAGGAGGAGGAGGAGGAGGAGGAGGAGGAGGAGAAGGAGGGAAAAGGAGGTGGTAGAGAAGGAGGAAAAGGAGGAGTTACATAGAATCACAGACCACAACAGACCTTAAGGTCCACACGGAGGAGGAGGAGGAGGAGGTAGAGGAGGAGGAGGAGGAGAGTGGAGGCAAATGAGGGAAGAGAGATTGAGGTGATTGCTGGATGTGGGAAGGACGAGGAAATTGGAGCAGGGAAAAGGTCTGAGTGAGGCAGAGAGATAGGACAGAAGAGGTGGGAAGAGGAAGGGAAGGGAGAGGTGGGGAGGGGAAGAGAGAGAGGTGGGAGAGGAAGGGAAGAGAGAGGTGGAAGAGGAAGGGAAGAGAGAGAGGTGGGAGAGGAAGGGAAGAGAGAGAGGTGGGAGAGGAAGGGAAGAGAGAGGTGGGAGAGGAAGGGAAGAGAGAAGTGGGGAGGGGAAGGGGAAGGGAAGGGGAGGGGATGGAAGTAAGCTAAAATGAAGGGGTAGGAAGAAGGTACTAAACTGGAATGAGGGGAGTGGGGCAGGAAGGTGAAGGGAAGGGAAGGTGGAGGAGAAGAAGAAGAAGAAGAAGAAGAAGAAGAAGAAGAAGAAAAAGAATAAGAATAAGAATAAGAATAAGAATAAGAATAAGAAGAAGGGAAGGTAAGGTGAAGGAAAGGTAAGGAAATATAGATGAAGGAAAGCAAGATATAAGAAAGGAATGAGAGATGAAGGAAGCAAGAATGTGAAGCTGAAATGAATGAAATGTAATGAAAAAAAAATCTAAGATGAGGCGAGAGGAAGAAAATGAGATGAAGACAAGATTAGGTTAAGGGAGGGAAATGAGATGAAAATGAGGTGAGCAGAGGAAGGGAAATGAAATGAAGAAAGAAAGGAAACGAAGATGAGGTGTATGGAGATGAGGCAAGCAGTGGAGGGGAAATGAGGTTAGCAGCAGAGGGAAAATGAAATGAAAAAAAGAAAGGGAACTGAGATGAGGAAATGCATAGGAGTGAAGGAGGAAAGCAAGTTGTGTCGAGGTGAGTAAAGGTGACGAGAGAAAGGCTGTATTCAGAACGGGAGAACGTGGGAGGGAGAGAGGGAGACAGAGGGAAAGGAGAGGTGTGAGAGGGAGGGAGAGGAGACAGAGGGGAGAGGAGAAAAGAAACAGAGGGGAGGGAGGGAGACGGAGGGAAAGGAGGGAGCGAGACAAAGGGGAGGGACATGGAGGGAGGAAGGATTGATTGATGGATATTAGGCGCCGCAACATCGAGGTCCTATAGCGTCAGAAAAAGGTGATAGAGAGGTGTGACAGCAAGCAGGAAGGAAATAAAAAGAAAAGAGGGACAGTTGAAGAACTGAAAGATGAGAACCATTTAGTCTGGTCTCTCACTGGCGACCTTCCTAGCATAGGAAGCCCTCTCTCCCCGAAATCAGGGCAGAGCAGGGGCCGGAGCCCCCTCTAGTCTAGCTCGCCAGTTCTCAGAGACACCAAAGCCCCCCACTACGTCAAAAGGAGAGAGGAGAGGAGAGAGGGGGAGGAAATTGTGAGCAGTGAGGCAGGGTTGCAATGGCCCTGATAGTGGAGGGGGGTAGGGGGTAGGGGGAGGCAGGAGGCAGTAGGAGGTGTCATCATAGACTCTCTGATACCGTGCCTGGGGAAGGGGTGAGGGGGGAGATGAGGTAGTGAGGGGTATGGGAGGAGGGGGAGGTGAGTGAGTGAGGGGTATGCAGGGAGGAGGGGGAGGTGAGTGAGTGAGGGGTATGGGAGGGGGGAGTATGGTAAGGTGTGGGTGGGTGTAGATAAGGCAGAGTGAGTGAGGTATGGGTGAGTGGGAGACGTTTTAAGGAGAGAGGTCTGAGGGAAAGATATGAAAGAGATGAGGGTTTGAGGGAAAGTGGGAGGGAGAGAGGCAGGAGGGGAGGTAGTGATGAAGGGAGGTAGTGAGGAAGGAAGGGAGGTAGTGAGGAAGGAAGGTAGTGAGGAAGGGAGGGAGGGAGTGAGTGAGTGAAGGGAGGGTGTGAGGGAGCGTCAGTAAAGGACAAAAAATGCTGAGGGGAGAAAATGTAAAGGAGGAAAACAGGGAGATGGAAAGAATTAAGGGAGGGAGGGAAAAAGGAACAGAGGAACTGGAGGGAGGGAAGAAGGAATACAGGAACAGGGAGAGATGGAGAAAGGAATAGTGGAACAAGGAGGGAGGGAAGAAGGAATACAGGAACAGGGAGAGAAGGAGGAAGGAATAGTGGAACAAGGAGGGAGGGGTCAGATCATCTCCGAGTAAACAGTATCGAGTCAACACTAGGATTGTTTACCTATACTGGCTGCAAGGGAGGACGTGACTAAAATTATTTGCTCAGAAACGACGAAGGAGAAGAAGAGAACATTGTTTCACTCCTCCTCCTACTCCTCCTTCTCCTACTCCTCCTTCTCCTCTTCCTCCTCTTCCTTCTCCTTCTCTGCCTCTGCCTCCTCCTCCTCTTCCTCTTCCTCTTGTCCACCAACCCATTTTATCGGCACTATCATCGCTATCACCGTAACAGCGCCATTATCTCTTAACATCATCGCTGCCACCACCATCATCACCACCTCAAGAATATAAGACAAATAAATACCATCATTTTTTTTTTTTTTTTTTTTTTTTGTAAAGTTACAGAGTGCCACAAGTGCCCCAAATTATTTTCTATTAGACGCACGAACACACACACACACACACACACACACACACACACACACACACACACACACATTATAAAGGGCACAAACAAAATACAGAACGAACACCCACTCCCCCCCCACACACATACACACATACACACACATACACACACAACGCTCACACACACACACACATACACACACTCACACACACAACGCACCTCACAGACTCATCGCCCATAAGATAAAAAGCAAAAAAAAAAAAAAGTGGAAATCAAGAAGCGTGAGGCTGGGCTGGGCTAAAAAAAATGAAAGAAAAAAAAATATTTGCCCCAGTAATCTTCTTGCTTTGAAAAGATAAACCCAGAGCTTCCACGCCAAGCCTCACACAAACACACTCACACACACGCAAACACATGTATGCACACACACACGCAAACATATGCACGCACCTACACTCATGCAAACACATCCACGCACATAAATACATGCACGCACACAAAACGTTCCCCCACTCCTCGCTACAAATACATACACGTACACGCTCACGCACACACACGCAAACGCATGCACGCACACACACAAAACGCTCACCCACTCTTCACTACAAGCACATGCACGCACGCACGCACACGCGCAAACATACACGTGCGCATGCAAGCTCACAAACACACACACACACATAACGCCCCCCCCCCCCCCACTCCTCGCTACAAACGCTTTCAGCCGCAGGAAATGACAAGAGGAATAACATGCCTGGTTCCACAATGTTGTATCAAATCCCTGGTGAGCGACCCATCACACACAAAAAAATATATCTTCACAAAAACTGCGTTACACAATATGGCACACCGGACGATGGAATTTGAAGTTTAATTAAGTATTGGATAAATATATATATGTATGAATGTATGCATGTATGTATGTATTGGTTATTGGTTACATTGGTATGGGGTCGCTGCTGTTGGGGCCACTACTTGTATATGTATACCCTGTTATAGTTACTGTATATGAATACCCTGTTCTGTTGTTATTATAGTTACTGGATACTCGTGTTTGTCAAATATGTGTGTTGTGTTCCTCCTCCTCTTCCTCCTCTTCCTCCTCCTCCTCCTCCTCCTCTTCCTCCTCCTCCTCCTCCTCTTTCTCCTCTTCCTCCTCCTCTACCCTGTTATTTAAGGACCCTGTTGATCGTGTATGAAAATTGGAGGCTTCTGATTCCTTCTAACTTTACCTGAAAACAGACGCCCTCAGTGGTACTAATAAGACATATGTTTCGTGACATAGTTTGGAGGAATCACAGACCTTCCAATTCACCAACAAAAGAATCTCCCCTTAATTATATATAGGACCCTGTGATCGTGTATGAAAATTGGAGGTTTCTGCAGATTCCTCCTGACGAGGCCACGAAACAAGCTCCTTCCATAGAGGTGGTGTTTCGTAGCACTATTTGAAGGACTCATTTATCTCCTCCAATTTATATAACGTAAACAAACCTTTCTTCCCAAGTAGTTATTATCAGAAAATAAGTAAAAATAAGTAAATGGAGAGCAGGTTACACGACTGTTTCGTTCCCAGGTCAGAGCTTGTTGTGTTCAGGTCAGGGTCTGTTTTTTTTCAGTTCAGGGGTTGTTGTGTTTTTTCAGGTCAGAGTTTTTTTGTTTGTTTTTCAGGTCAGAGGTTGTTGTTGTTTTTTTCAGGTCAGAGGTTGTTGTTGTTTTTTTCAGGTCAGAGGTTGTTGTGTTTGTTCAGGTCAGGGCTTGTTGTGTTCAGGTCAGGGCTTGTTGTGTTCAGGTCAGAGCTTGTTGTGTTCAGGTCAGGACTTGTTGGGTTCATTCAGGTCAGGGTTACTCTTTCGTCCCTTTCTTTTCGAACGGATTAAACTTTCAATACCTATTCCCCTCCCCAAGTTCCGGAGCGAATTGCATTTGCAACGGACACAAGAGCTGAATATTGCATGCCAGTCGCTGGGACAATACATATTTAACAAGTGCATGACGAACCTTATTACACTTCCACTCGAATTTATTCATTTATTGACACATTTTGATCACACAGGACTAGAGTACTTAGAATATGAAATTGACACACTGAATAAAAGTAATAGGGGACATAAGCAATATCATTCGTATGGTTATTTATTATTATTACTCGTATACGATGACACAGTTTGCAGACCTACTGTACTGTACTCTACTGAATATTTTATAGGAGTACTGAATAGCGATTGGTGTGTGTGTGTATAGGTGGAGATTATTCGTTTCCTGTTCTACTGTATCTCACATCAACTTCACCTCTATTCTACCTCAATGATATAAACTTCATTCATCTCTGCTCTACCCCACATCAACCATATAACACATTTAATTCCGGAACTAAAGGCAATTTTTCTTTCCTCTCCTCTCCTCCAACCTCCTTTATCCTTCTCTCTTCCTCCCTCCCTACCACACCCTCTTTTCTTTCTGCCTCCTCCCTTCTTCCCTCCCAACCACTCCCTCCTCTCTCCTTCCCTCCCTACCACACCCTCTCTACATCTTTCTCCCTCCACCCCTTCCCTCCCCACCACTCCCTCTTTTCCCTCTACCTCTTCCCCCACCACCACCCACAGAGCCCAGGGTACGTGTGGTGGAGGAGGGCGGGCGTGACGTGGAGGAGAAACATTACAACAGTGGGTCGAGGATAGAACTCCAGTGTGTGATCGACCGAGTCCCCTTCCCACCCCGACCCGTCACCTGGAGGAGAGGCAACACCGTACTGGCCTTCAACACATCCAGGGGCGGCATCAGGTGAGTGAGAGAGAGAGAGAGAGACTGTGTATGTGTGTTTCTGTGATTATGCATTTGTGTGTGTATGCGTTTCTATGTGTATGCGTCTGCGTGTGTGTATGTATGCTTCTGCGTGTGTGTATGTATGCTTCTGCGTGTGTATATGTGTATGCGTCTTTGTGTGTGTATGTGTATGCGTCTCCGTGTGTGTATGCGTCTTTGTGTGTGTGTGTGTGTGTTCAGTGCATGCGGCCAGACTGGAGCACCTCTGAGGGTCACGTGCTTCTCCTCTCCCCGCTAATGGAACCCAAATCAGGCCCTCCCCTGCCCCGCCCCGCCCCGCCCCTCCCATTGTGGCCGCTATTGTGATGATGCCGTGCCTGGGGTTTACAAAAGGCAGTTAGTTCTTCTGCCACCTAACCAACCAGCCAAAAAATAAACCAACCAACCAGCCAACCAGCCAACCAACCAGCCAGGCAACCAACCAGCCAACCAGCCAGCCACCAAACCAGCCAACCAGGGAGTCAAGTGACGTGGCGTGTAGTGGTTAACTGGAGTGACGTGGAGGGAAGTAGTGAAGTGTAGAGGAAAGGGACGTGAAGGAGAGTAAAGTGAAGTGGAGCGACGTGAAGTAAAGTGAAGTGGAGCGACGTGAAGTAAAGGGAAAAGAAGTGAAGTGAAGTGATGTGGAAGGAAGTATCTGATAATGATGAAGAAATCGAGTCGTGTGCCTTGGTGATACAATACACACACACACACACACACACACACACACATACACTATTCACGAGGACTATGGGTTCGGTATAGTCACCACGACACAGGGAGGCTTCGCTATCTCCTTCACACTTTCCCAATTTCTTTTCCTCGTCTCGGCAACACCCAAATGAACCCGTTACCAAAGTTACTACATTCCAGACGACAACAACAACAACAACAACAACCACCCTCTCTCTCTCTCTCTCTCTCTCTCTCTCTCTCTCTCTCACACACACACACACACACACACACACACACACACACAAACACACACACACACACACACACATATACACACATACACAATCTCTCTCTCTCTCACACATATACACACATACACAATCTCTCTCTCTCACACACATATACACACATACACAATCTTTCTCTCTCTCACACATATACACACATACACAATCTCTCTCTCTCTCTCTCTCTCTCTCTCTCTCTCTCTCTCTCTCTCTCTCTCTCTCTCTCTCTCTCTTTTGAATTGGTGAACTTGGAGGCTACGGATTCCTCCCAACTATGCCAGAAAACATGACGTCCTCAATGGAAGTAACGGGGGATCTGTTTCGTGGCATACTTTGGAGGAATTAAGGCACTCCAAAGTAGTACCAAAATAAAAATGACCCTCCTTAACCTGTCAAGTCCTCCAGATTGTAAAAGAAAAATAATAATAATAATATAACACGGTTGGAATCTCATATCAAAATAAAAGTCTGAAATAAAAATGCAACTGATAAAAAAAAAAAAAAAACGAAAAAAAAAAAAGAAAAAAAAAAAAAAAGAAACACAACAAAAGACAAAAAATATGAAACTGACAAAATATACAGTGATATAAAAAATAATATAACGACAGGAAACCTATATTAATTAAAAACTGGATATGGAGGAGACAAAGCGACGTGAAACCCAAATGAACTCTACGTGGTTACACACATGTGGCCCTTAAGGGGAGAGTATACTTTTGATAGATTGGAGTGCCTTGATTCCTCCAAAGTATGCCAGGAAACAGACCCAGATGAAGAAAAATAATGGTATCCTGTTGCCCCTGGAATAGTTTGGAGGAATCATAATCTCCAATGACATGCTGTGAGTAACATAACAGTATACCTAGTTATTTCATTATTAAGATAACATAGTACATTGTTATATTATTAATTATTAAGATAACAAAATCCATTATTGTTTCATTATTAAGATAACAGAATCCCTTGTAGTTTTATTTATTATTATGATAATAGATTCCCTTGTTGTTTCATTTTTAAGATAATATTATTAATTATTAATTATTAACATAACAGAATCCCTTGTTGTTTTATTTATTATTAAGATAATAAAACCTCTTGTTATTTCATTATTAAGATAACAGATTCCCTTGTTATTTCATTATTAAGATAACAGAATAACATTGTTGTTTCATTATTAAGATAACAGAATACATTGTTGTTTCATTATTCATATATTTCGTGCTTCAATTATAGAGTTCCATGGGACTTTATAAATTGCTTTAATGTTAAATAAAGTGTTTGACGTCGAGTCTCCTCATTCATTGGAACAGAACAACACTCCCGAATAGTGATTAACTAGATTCAAATTGTTCTTTAACTCTTGACAAGTGAATTATCTATTTACATACGGTTGAAAAAGAATAAATTACACCCGAAGCTTCGATGATCCATTAATTTTGGTGTCAATAAAATACTCTGGATTACAAGTGAATATATTAGTAAGGAGGACTTTATACATAAACCTTATAAACATGAAAAATTGTAGAACCTGAAATTAAACATGATAATTGGTTAAGAACGCGATATCACACCATATAGTTATCGAATTGTTCAGACGTATCATTTTTAAGGAAAGACCAAAACATTTCACATGACAATAAACAAAGACAAGATTTTCTGAAACGACAATAATAAAAAAAATACTTAATCACCTTTATGATAATTCTGAACATCAACTTTGTAAACCTTAGAGTGGAGAGTGACAAGACAACACACCCTGGCGGCGGCACGAGGAGCTAATTATAGATTGTGCCTCCCCAGTGCTCCTAATTTCTGCAAGGTCAGCAATTAGTGTTAGTCCCAGGGAGCCTTGCCAGTAATTGGATGTAAGTAGACAAGTTATTGACTGGTGACAACTTGAGTGTGTGTGGGTGTGGGTGTGTGGGTGTTAATATGAAAGTGTGTGTGTGTGTGTGTGTGTGTGTGTGTGTGTGTGTGTGTGTGTGTTAATATGAAAGTGTGTGTGTGTGTGTGTGAGTGTGGGTGTTAATATGAAGTGTGTGTGCGTGTGTGTGAGTATTCTAGTGGTGTTGTATATATGTTTAGGTTTGCATGAGTTTGTGAGTGTATTTGACTGATCAGAAAGATAAAATGCAAAAACTAATTTTGTTTTAAACAATAACTGACATGAACGAACTGAACATGAGAGTTGGTATTAAAAAAAAATCAAACACTTTAACTTCTCTATGACGTAAAATTCACTTGGTCTGTTATTGACAATACATTTATATATACATACAAAAGTGCAGTTATTTGTTCTCTATAAAATGTTCTCTGTATTACTCACCCTCCTCCTCCCTTCCATCCTTCGCGTCTTCCTTCTCTTCCTTTTTTTCTTATAACTTTCATGTCTGGCACTTGACACACACACCTTCACCACACACTCTCCCTCTTCTACGCACGTGCTTCTGTGGACTGTATAACTCTGAATCCCTGACTGACATTGAACTGACAACGCTCAATGTACTCTGAATTTGTGAGTGCGACTGTACATAATTTATTACTGAGGAGGATGGTAGACTTTCTGCGGCCTACTTGTCAATTTCCATTCCATTTTGTACATTTAGTTAGTGTTTCTTAGACCTACTATGAATACCAGTCGAAATGCCTCACACACACACACACACACACACACACACACACACACACACACACACACACACACACAAACACACACAGAGGATCCACATTATGAACCTTGAATCCGACTGAGGTATGCATCAGTCACTGTGGCAGGGATCTGTGGTGAGTGAAGCCTATGATCCATCTAGTTAGTATATGCATCATGTTGGAACCTCACCACTCCTCTATGTAGGAAGCAACCATTTCCAGGCACGTGTGTCTTACCACTGTTTTCTCAACGTAATGATAATAAATAAGTGATAACAATAAGATTAATATGGTGTATATATATATATATATATATATATATATATATATATATATATATATATATATATATATATATATATATATATATATATATATATATATATATATATATATATATATATATATATATATATATATATATATATATATATATATTATCAAACAAGTGCATTCGGAGACTGTAACGGTACGGTACGGTAACCAATTGAAATGTTAAAATTTTGGACAAACCCAGTTAAAATTTTACCTTTCCGGACAAACCTTACTGAACAACGACTGAAGCTACTGTATCAAAGACCAGAAAGACATAACAACACTTGGTGGAGGAGTTCCCAGACGTGTAATGGTAAAGTAATGAACGGGACTCGAGTATATTAATATACACATGCGATATCACGCACGCTCTGGGAATCACATAATTGAGCTGAGAAACTGTAATTAAGAGATGAACTGCTTTACTTAATTAATACTCTCACGCACAGATAATTGCCGGTTGCCTCGGAGTTCAGGCAGCTAAAGTGTTTCAACTGCCTAGTAATGAAATGAATAGTATAATTATGAGCACTGATGAAGAGTAAACATGACAACACCCAAACAACAACTCTCAGTGTAAACCCTAAGTTATGTCCTATTCCTATTCACTCAGTAACTATTCCTAGCCATCAACAGTCCACCATTAATTGTGTTACTCTGGTGGTCCTGTTTCCTGGCATACTTTGGAGGAATCAAGACACTCTAATGTCGTACCAAAATTGTAACTCTCCCCTTAAGGTGGTAATTCCCTTTTGTAATATTGGAGTGCCTTGATAACTCCAGAAGTATGCCAGGAAACAGACCCAAGTTAACAAAAATAATGGTGTTCTGCTGTTGCTTGGAATAGTTTTGGGAGAATTCAGTTGCTCCAGATTTACCAACACAGATGAACAAAAATAATGGTGTTCTGCTGTTGCTTGGAATAGTTGTGGAAGATTCAGTTGCTGAAGATTTACCAACACACACAAAAAACAAACAAAAAAACTTTCCCCTTAAATTTGGTTGGTGTCTGAGGTATTTTCTTGCTTTGCTATATACAAGACAGACAGACAGAGTTATAAGTCATCCGTGGGTCCAGAGGTTCCCGGAACATACCACTTGAACTCATCCCCAAGCAGGCAGCAGTGGAGGAGGAGCTATGCAATATTTTTTCGGTAATTTGGGTTGAGCAGCCTGGTTACTGAGAAATTCCCAGAGCTGGTACGATACTCTCTCTGTGTCTTCCTGGAAACCTGATATGCTCTTCTGCTGGTCAAACTAAGGCACGAGAGCAAGTCTGTGGACAGTGTGTGTGTGTGTGTATGTGTTGGTGTGTGTGTGTGTGTGTGTGTGTGTGTTTTATGACTGCTCTCTTCTTTTAATGGGAGTGGTCAGGTGAGCGTGAACCAGGATATACACATTTGAGATTTGAGTGCTCTTATAATGTTTTTGTTGTTGTTGTTGTTGTTGTTGTTGTTATTGTTGTTGTTTCGTGTTGTAGCAATCAATGTTGTTGACTTGGGTGAAATAATTATTGTTTATTCTGATTGTATAGGCAGTTAAAATATACTTCTCGTTTATTAACAATTCCAAAGTTTAATATTAGAGCAGACATTTACATAGTACTTACTCGAGGACATGAATTATTAAGAGCTACACCTTCCTTCCTTCCTTCCATCCTTCCTCACTTAATTAATTGGCTAAACCTACCAGGAAAGTTGGTAGGTAGAGTTCTTGAAGTAACTCCACAACGGAGGTAAATACATTTTTCTTAGGAAAGGAGGAAATTTTACGTGAAGCAGCACAAGATTCCATTGAGTGAAGTCTGGGTTAGTAAACACGTGTGCTCCAAACCCAACCGGTTAGACAAGCTGAACACAGTTTTCTTTATTTGTGTTTACCTTCTCCAATTTGCCTTCCAGTAAACTTATATATGTATTGTCTCCTTTTCCAGCATTACATTTCGGTCACCGTGTAGCGTGAATGAGTCTAACATGCATTAACAAATATGAATTCCTTCATCATAATAAGAATATGTCCAAGAGAAATGTAATGAACTTTTATCTTGGTGTTCTGTGCTGCAGTTAACAACAACAACAACAACAACAACAACAACATCAACAACAACATCAACAGCAACAACAACAAACAACAACATTCCTTATATTTCCACTGGAGGACAAGAGGGGAATTATATTTAGCCTGGCTTAATATTATGAACCCGAGGAGTGAGTGGAAAAAACAGACCGTCTGAAAAAATGAAAATAAAGATCACTAACAAGCTGTCCATCACCGAGAAGTCCCATTGAGTGCATGGTGGATTAATTGCATCTCGTCTCCAACAATTTACCGGGAAAATATAATTATGAGGGATTCACCGATACTATTTGTGTGATAAACAAGACAAGTTAATGAATGGTTTAGCGATGGCAAGGAAGGACATCTTATAAATTATTATGAGCATCTAATATACAGAAGAAAAATCACTAATGAAACGAGTCTATTATCTATAAAGGTTTATACGCATCAGCTGGCACTTATTTATGGCTTCGTGGTTACTGTGTGTGTATCTGTGTGTATCTGTGTCTGTGTCTGTGTGTGTGTCTTTATTGCTTAGTGGTTACTGTGTGTGTATCTCCCCACTGTGTGTGTCTGTGTGTGTCTTTATTGCTTACGCCCGTAGTTTAATTTTTTTTAGGGCCCTTACTGGAGCTCCATGAATTCTCCAAACTACTCTGGGCAACAGATTCCCAATTAGAAATACTGAAGGGTTCTGTGGCCTGGATTATTTTGGAGGATTCATAGAGGTCCAGTAAGGGCCCTCAAATTTTTTAAAACTACGGGCCTTAGTGTTTACTGTGTGTGTGTCTCTCCCTACAGCGTGAAGGGGGACGAGGCGGCGGGGTTTCTGGCCAGCCGACTCTATGTGACGAACGCTGCCCCTTCAGACTCCGGCCGCTACTCCTGCTGCTACCATACCTTCGCCAGCGACACCGTCACCGTCCACGTCATAGCAGGTTGTGTTCAGATTGTACCCGTCTGTATGTTGTAGTCTTTGTGTCCATTTCTTCTTGTTGTATTCTGTGTGTCCATTTCTGCATGTTGTAGTCTGTGTGTCCATTTCTGCATGTTGTATTCTCTGTGTGTCCATATCTGCATGTTGTATTCTGTGTATTTATTTCTCTAGTTTGGTGCACTGGTAATGTCCAATTTTTATTTTTTCTGATGTGTTGTAATTTTGGGTCTATTTTTCTTTTCTGCTGTGTTGTTATTTTTTTTCCAGTTTTTCCTGTCTGCTGTGTTGTAATTCTATATGTCTGTTCATCTGTCTGTGTCGTGTGTTGGAAATGTTCACGGTTTGTCTTGTGTAGCAAATTATCACATAGTTAATCACAAAATTGGGATCGGATTATTAAAGAGAAAGAGAGGCGTATATTTTTAAGGAGAAAGAGAGGCGTGTATTTTTAAGGAGAAAGAGAGGCGTGTATTTTTAAGGAGAAAGAGAGGCGTGTATTTTTAAGGAGAAAGAGAGGCGTGTATTTTGAAGGAGTAAGAGAGGCGTGTATTTTGCAGAACCTAAACACAACAATAATTAATCCGAGTCTCACAATATTAGAGTATGATAACTTTTTCGATTTGTAATTTTGAAACAGAACGGATAATTAATTAAGGCCAATAGATCCCTGTAGGTATACGCAACATGACTGAACTAAAACCGTATAATGCAGATGATAACAATTAATTAATCTCCATCATCCTCAAACCAACAACAACACGACCAAGGACCCCCGTGATGTAGTCAGAAAATTGAAGGTTAGCGAGTCCTTCAAACACTGCCACGAAACATTGCCAACTACATTAAAAGGAGCTCGTTGTTTCGTGGCATAGTCAGGAGGAATCAGAAGCCACCACAAGGTCTCATACACGATCACACCACCACCTATAATTATAATATCACAACTTTCACTACCACCACAAAACTCACATTATCTCTGCAAAAAAAAAAAAAAAAAAAAAAAAAAAAAACATCCACCTATTATCCTAACCACTACAATATCACCATAGTACCAACACCATTAACATCATCAACCCAAAGCGGGAGCCAAAAATAAAGTTTATCACCACCACCCTACCTCCCCTGAAACATTTATTGACACGTCAGATGGAGACAGAAGCACAAGAGTGGCCAAAACACAGTTAGGTTTATCATGTGGTGGACAGACAGACAGACAGACAGACAGACAGACAGGTAGGCAGGCAGGCATGGGCAGCTGTCTGGTGCAAAGTTTACATAACGAAAGTGGCTGGCTCTCGTTGTTTGTGTGTGTGTGTGTGTTTGTGTGTACTAAGTTTTTCATGTATAGTGCACGTGATTACAAGTAATCCGTTGAGCTTGATATACAAATGAGTATGATGTATGTGTGCATTAATATATGTAATAGTTATCACACACACACACACAAACACAATGAGAGCCACACCTCCACAAACTATGAATGCAGCGTCGACACAATTTTGAACTTTACTAATTTTGGTTAATGTATCTGGGCAGGTGCTGTACTGGCACTGCTTAACATGGTGTGTCACGTGACGAGTGCCAGGACACCTACCCCATTGCCATCGTATATAGGGCCATATATAAGAATATATCGTCGGGTACCGATGCCCGATGCCCTGTGTAAAAAGTCTATACATTTTATATAGCCATCGTACCCCGGGTATCCGGACCCGGCGATATGTCTTTGTTTACGGACCATACACACACAATCATGTATGCGTGTATAAATGTATACGCGAACTGAAAACCAACCAACTCAACAAACTATTTCTTTACCACATGAGGGAGAAACATTCCCTTGTGTAGTGAGTGACACAGACTACAGGTGTTGGAGGCGTTATGGAAACTTTTGCTCAACAGCTTGTCGTCTGCAAATAAATTTTGGGTGAAGTAAAAGCGTTGCTGAGGCGCCCAGGTGTGTTATCTCGCACGTAATGGACCGCACCGCTCCAACACATGTTTATACAGTAATGTTTACTCATCCAACCAACCAACCAACCAACCAACCCACCTCCTCCTCCACTTAAACAAACCACCACCTCTCACTACAACCAAGATAAGATCATATGTAATTTCCTGGCGTACACGATGTAAATTTAGTGTGTATGTGATTACCCTGAAGGCCACATATGGATGGTTGGTACACTCTTACATATCGACGAATGTTGTTCACTATGGACTGTTCTTAATTATACAGCAGGAAAAAATCAATGAAATTCACGTAGAGATATTTCGCAAGTTTCATCACAGACACATACAGTACTTGGTAATACTAGGCGATTTTCTCGTCACAGACAAATGTTCAAACACAAGGATTTACGATAATATTAGAGCAACAACTGAATGAGGATGAGGGCGAAATGTGCTTTAATTAATGTGTCACGCTACTGTGATGTTATGCTTTAATAATGGGATCGATTCGAATTGATGTGTTGTGCTATAATGTATTGTGTAAACACAGCCTAAATGAGTTTCAACACAATGCTGTTATGTGCCGTGCTATATTATACGGTGGTCCTATTGAAAATCTATACTACTTTGTATACGTGTTGTGCTATAAAGTGTTCCAATTTGTTGTTAACTTGGTATACTGTTCTAACATCCTATTAATGTGTTCCTCAGGTGAGAACTCGGCGGGACTACAACACGACGCACCGCCAGAGTCCTCAGGGGCCTCCAGCAGCAGCAGCAGCCGTAGTATTGGCAGGAGTAAAGGACCCCCAGTATTGTTATGGGTGGTCGTAACCTGCCTCACCATCTGCATCACCACGCCACACCCACATCCACCCTGAGACCCCTTCCCTATGTACCCTTCGAGGCAAAAAGGCTGCTGCTGGCTCCATTCTCCTTCACACGTTCGCCGTAACATTAAGGGCCGTATGCATGAGAAGTCAAGAGCAAGGAGATGAGTGACCACGGTGGCTCCATGCATTAAAAAGAACATGTAACTATCGTACACGTCATCGATCGTCACATCCTTACCCACGACACTCTTTGCGTACGACCCCATGAGAGCTGGAGAAGTACTACTAATATAAGGTTGAAGGGGATGGTGTGTGTGTGTGTGTCTCCGTTCTGCTGCCTGGTGTTGGTCACGGACTGTATAATACACTACGTCGTAAATGTATTCTCGGTATTGATTTATTCATTAATTTATTATTCACTTACGTCATTAATTTTCTCACCAGCTTTTTCTTTCTTTTCTGTCAATAAGTCTGTCCCGATTCACACACACCTAAACACATTCGTACCAACCAGCTTTTTCATTCACCTATAATTCTCCTATTCATTTTAATCTCACTTTTTTTTTCTTTACAAGTCAGACTCATTAAAATAGTCTTTTTCAATTCTCTGTCAATCTCCCTCTATTGTTTCGAACACACACCTCGACTCTCCATGACTCGTGCCCTGTTACCAAATTTATCTCATTCATCTTTTCAACCACTTATCTGCCAAACTTACACACGACCTCTCTCTTACACTACTTTCGTCTCTCCCACATACACAAATACTCACCCACACTCTCACTCTCCTCCTTTTTCTAGTATTTCCCTGTATACCTTTCCATCTACAAGTTATCCCTCTGAAATATGACGATACAATGCGACAACAATATTCATATCATCCCCACGACTCGATGGCAGAAGACAGCGAGCGACGTCATCATGCCAGCTATAAACAAACAAACACCTCAGTGGACGGCAGTAACAACAACAACAACAACAGTCAAGGAAGGGGTCTATCGCACGAGCACCTTATTTCCTTCGTCCTCCTTCCCTCCTTTCTCTGTCCTCCTCCGTTCATGGGTAATAAGATTGGCTCGATTCAGATTGGGTGGGTGGGGTGTTCTTCTGCATATAAACAAACACCCCGAGAGCAGAATGGAGGGCGGAGAAAACTTTGAAAGAACCTGCATGTGATCGTGTGTGAAAATTGGAGGCTTCTGATTCACCACTGACTATGCCACAAAACACACTCCTTCCATATAGTCGGTGTTTCGTGGCCATATTTGTAGGACTCATATACCTCCAATCTTCTTACTACGTCACTGGGTCCCTAAAATGTGAACAATAACACGGAGGAATGAATATTGTTATGCTCGTGTGACCTGCATGGTGGTAACGTAACGTAACGACCGAGAGAGTATGTCTTAGGCGTCATGTACTGTGTGTGTGTGTGTGTGAGGGTTAATTAGGGAAATGTGTTTATTTTCTACGTAATATATGATACCATATCACTGGTGTTTTAATTCTCTTCCTACCATTATTGCAAGGGAATATGACAGGTTTATAAAATGGGATGTAAATGGAATAAAATGGGATATAAAATAGGATATAAAATGGAATAAATTGGGATGTAAAATGGGATGAAAGTGAAAAAAAAAAAAAGAGGAGAGATGAACAACAACGTATAATAAAAACACGGATACAAAATAACCAAGAAGGGAAACAATACACTTCTACATAGTGACACAAAATTGATAACACCTGTCTTGGAAGCAGACCACGATGAATAGATATTAGGCACCGCACCAGCGAGGTCATATAGCGCCAGGAGAAGGTGATAGCGAGTTGAGACAGCAGAGGCAGGAAGCAAATAAAAAGATATGAGGGACAGTTGAAGTCAAGGTAGGTAGGAAATAAAGCCGAAGTGAGTGTGTGTCTTAAAAAGGTGGTAAGGGTGAGAAGGTAAAAAGGATTGGACATGGAGAGGTGGAGTCTCACCTGACAAACCTTGATGTGTACTGGGAATCCAAGGCAACAACATCCATTGTTTTTATATTATTCCTCCTCCTCCTCCTCCCGTTTCTTCTCTCCCTCCACCTCCTTCTCCTCCTGTTTCTTGTTTCTTTTTTCTCCTCCTCCTGATTCTTTTCCTCCTCCTTCTCTGCATCATCATATATATATATATATATATATATATATATATATATATATATATATATATATATATATATATATATATATATATATATATATATATATATATATATATATATATTCTCTTCCTTCCTCCTCGTCTTCTTTCTCTACCTCCTCCGCCATTTCCTCCTCACCTCTTCCTACTCCCTACTCTTCCACCTCTTCACTTGAACCTGGATTTGCTCTGCTCTCTGGGGTAATGGGACGGCTGTGTGTGTGTGCGTGTGTGTGAGCACGTGTATGTGTGTACGTATGTGTGTATGTATATATGTGTATGTGTGTATGTATATATGTGTATGTGTGTATGTATATATGTGTATGTGTGTATGTATATATGTGTATGTGTGTATGTATATATGTGTATGTGTGTATGTATATATGTGTATGTGTATGTATGTTTGTATGTATGTATGTATGCATGTATGTGTATATCTATGTGTGCGTATTCAATTCCTCAGAAAAAAAAAAATACAGAAAGGCTCAAGACTATTACTGCCAGCATAATAATAACTAAGTATAATAATCAATTTACTAATGAAACGCTGCTGATAATTCCAACAAACACCAATTGTGTGGAAGAAAGAACA
>JAWZYT010002183.1:72500-115000 GCA_034508575.1 Petrolisthes manimaculis | reverse complement strand
CACAGATATATTTACACACACACACACACACCAACGCTTTCTCTAGTACACACATAAACACACACACATACACACAGATTGATATACAGACTGTGGTTTATCAAGGGCTTTGATCTTCAGTGTGTGTGTGTGTGTGTGTGTGTGTGTGTGTGTAAATGCATAATCGTGGATATGGGCTTACCTGATTATACCTTTGTATCTCTGTATGTGTCCCTGTGATAGAGAGAGAGAGAGAGAGAGTGTGTGTGTGTGTGTGTGTGTGTGAGGATGTAATAATGTGTAAACAAGTGTGTGTGAGAGAGAGAGAGAGAGAGAGAGAGAGAGAGAGAGAGAGAGAGAGAGAGTTCACCACAATATTCTCAACAGTGTCCTCTCGTCTGAAACTAATTACTCCCTCACACAAACTTTTTCTCTTCTCTGTATGATTATCTCCTTGAAGAAGAGTGGGGATGGAGTGGGTGGGGAGTGGATGGGGATCGAGTGAGTGGGTGGGGATGGAGTGGGTGGGAATCGAATGGGACTAACATACAACATAACACCAACACACAACACAATACAACACCACTAATACACAACACACAACACAACACAACACCACTAACACAACACACAACACAACACAACATCACTAACACAACACCATCAACATAACACACATAACCACTAACACAACACACAACACAACACCACCAACACACAACACAACACAACACAACACCAGAAGCACACGGCTCGTAATTGTTACATTCATTTTT
The DNA here is from genome assembly GCA_034508575.1 of Petrolisthes manimaculis. Lineage (NCBI taxonomy): Eukaryota > Metazoa > Arthropoda > Malacostraca > Decapoda > Porcellanidae > Petrolisthes > Petrolisthes manimaculis. Next base: position 114,245 of record JAWZYT010002183.1, on the reverse strand, counting down.
TTTTCCCACAACAGTGAACTCGTGAAATTTGTATGATTGAACCATGCATCCTCTCTCTCTTTCTCTTTCTCTTTCTCTCTCTCTCTCTCTCTCTCTCTCTCTCTCTCTCTCTCTCTCTCTCTCTACGATACAAAAAAAAAAACTCTATCACTGTACAACAAGCGGCACAAATCCTATTGCTACATCTGCCAAATCATCAAGTTTATTCATTAATAATATTTATAAGTATGGAAATATAATAAGCTTCATAGGCTCCTAAACTGAAAGGACTCTACAAAAGTTCATTAACATTGCTCCATGGATACACGTGTCATAATTATGTGTGTGTGTGTATTCGATTATTATTATTATTATTTAAGTTATCCTTCAAGACGTGGTGGCTGAGTAAGGCAATATGACTTTTACCAACCATTGTCAGTGTTTATAGTGAACTTTATATTTTCATTAAGGCTCCGTTGAAAATGCTGAATGGGAAATAAACCCTACAAAATAATGGCTTATGTAAAGTATAATTTATTTATTTGTTACCGTGAATTCCGGAAGGAAGTTGCTTATCTGTTCCGGTTGTCACTGCATGTGTGGATGTAGAATATAATCCATAATGTTGACTTTTTTCCGCATTGGGATAGGATAGGATAGGATAGGTTAGGTTAGATTAGTCCGATTAGGTTAGGTTAGTCCGATTAGGTTAGGTTAGGTTAGATTAGTCCGATTAGGTTAGGTTAGGTTAGGTAAGACTGATTAGGTTAGGTTAGGTTAGATTAGTCCGATTAGGTTAGGTTAGGTTAGGTAAGACTGATTAGGTATAGACCGTTAAATTAATCCGATTAGGTTAGGTTTGTTTAGGTTAGACTGATTAGGTTGGTTAAGTTAGGTGAGGTTAGGTCAGTCGGCTCAGTCCCAGTAGGTTAGGTTAGATTAGTTTAGTCCAATTTGGTTAGGTTAAGTTCGGTTAGGTCAGTCCAATTAGGTTAAGTTAGGTTAGGTCAGTCCAATTAGGTCAAGTTAAGTTAGGTCAGTCCAATTAGTTTAGATTTGAATATACATACAAGTTGTTTATATATTATATATTATTACAAAAGTACTTTCCTATGTAACTATTATGTAAGAGTGATAAAACAAATCTCAGGTCTTCACTATCAGAGAGCGATGACTGTATAACGTTTTATCAGTAAGTGTACATTTGAGGAAGTATATATAGAAAGTGCAAGACAAATCAGACTGTAATTGGCAACATCTGGCAACTCTTGGTAGTAAGACCTCGTAACTATCTTTATGAATGAATCACTAGGAACCCAGAGCCAATGTAAGGTGCAACGGGATTGGCTGAACTTTGAGTGGTGGTGATAATGTTGCCATATATAGCCAGAGTTTTTGTTTACCCAACTATATAGAGCTACTTTTCTCCTAGTTATTAATGTATACAGGAAAGTACAGTATAGTACACTCGGATACCATATTATAATAGTCTAGTCCAGCTGAGTCGAAGCTTTGGCCGAGATATGAAGCAGCTAGACGTACGGTTTCAGAACAACAGCTCACCCCAACTACCACTACACCCACACACACACACACACCTAAAATCGAAGCCCGAGATAACTGCTATATAGGAGGTTTCTGGATGATACATGATGATCACAGGGTTCTTGATGACTTAGAAAATGAGCAGCGGACAACGAATGAATAAACAATGAACGATTATGTTATTGAATAAAAAATAATACACCATGGATGTTAGGTTTGATGTGGCAATCGAATTACGTGGACCATATTGTGTGTTAAACCAATATGTTACGTTGTTTTAATTCATACATATAAAAAGGCAATGTTGTTTAATTGTTTGAAGAGTAGGCCTATACCATCTGCATGTAAACTCCAAATCTAGCTTTACCAGTGTTTACATATTTCATCATAAAGCAAGAATGAAATTTATGAAAATACGGTAGGCTATCTACTGATGATTAGTTCCAGTTATATGATTGTAAGCCATTAAAACAATTACATGGTTTGACTAATGAAACTTCACTTAATTGCTAATTTATTATACCTGATAAATTTAATATATTATAGTTTATTAGTTTGAACGGCGTGGTCACATGACAAAACAATAATGAAACACAATTCAATCTTGTTGCAATGGGCTATTGAATATCAAATTAATACTTTATTGTCTCATAATTCAAGAGAGCGATTAATTCATGTGATTGAAATGTATATCCACAAGTGTTGTAATTGAATAAATCCCTGTGAATAATTGACATGCCTGCCATATATATAATTATAGCCTATACCCGCTAATGCCACACACACACACATACTAACCAACTATAACATATATCAGTTTTCCTGTAGACAACCAAGCAAGAAGAAAACGCTTGGGACAAATCAATAACAGTGTGTCCAACTAATAATTCAATTCTGCACACTGGGTGGTGTTGACTACTTACCCTGAGAGACATAATGAGACGGTGTTATGGTAATATTAATCCCTCCTTATCCACGCACAAAGTAACACTCCGCTAGCGAGCGTTGCACCAATACAACCTGCCATTGCCTTTGTTGACAATTCACTGAGGGAGGGAGTGAGTGAGGTGAGCAAAGCCAGGGTCCAAGGGAGGGACTAGGGAGGCACCACCACTACCACCGGAGCAGACGGCACTGGTGGTGGTGGTGGTGGGGGTTGGTGCGCAGGTGCCATAGCTAACCCTCCCCATCCACCCACCTCCCTTCCTCCCTCGTACCACCATCAGAACAGACGGCACTGGTGGTGGTGCCGTGGTGGTGTTGATGGTTGGTGCGCAGGTGCCATAACCAACCCTCCCCACCTGACCTTACTCCCCATAGCTAACCCTCCCCACCTCACCTTACTCCCCAAAGCTAACCCTCCCCACCTTACCTTACTCCCAATAGCTAACCCTCCCCAGAGTCCCCACCTCACCTCCGGCGGCAGCTTTACTAATCTTTACCTTCCTCCCTGCCGCAAAAAGGATGCTCAATGAGTCACAAACCTCAATGTTCACTCCCTTGGGCCCTCAAGTGCCTCAACGTTTGATAGACAATAGATGGGACAATGACATACAGTGTAGCCTACTATAATATAAGGTTAGACTAATATGTTACCCATTTGGAAACTACAAATTCCTCCAGATTAGCCTATACCAACAGCTGATTCCTTAAATATGAATGGTCAGCTTTATGGCACACTTTGGAGAAATTATCGGCATCCTGATACTCCAGAGATAAATGTAATAACTCAATATATGTATTTTTTAGATCTTCTCACTGCCGGTAAAAAGTGATTAAGAGGAAATTATCTGTTTGATAATTGGAGGGTTATACACACTCCTCCTAGCTGCCATGAAACAGACCTAATAATGGCACTAATAAGGAATCTGTTTCATAGCACATAGTTTGGAGGAATCAGACCCCTTCCAATTCACCAACTAAACAATCTCCCCTTAACGCCATCTGCTCTAGTCAGTGTAATTCCATTTCCAAATTTTTTTTAGCACACTGAGCAACTCTGAGAAGATCCACGATTCCAGACAGTCGGTTCAAACCGTAAGTAATTTTCTATTTGTGCTATCCCGGATGTATTATTACCAACTGTATACTGACACTCCACCCCTTGGAAGCTCTTTAAGGTTCACACTGTAGGGATCAAACCAACCCTGTCTAACCCAGATTATGTCCTGTCCTAACCTTGGTCCTAACCAACTTGTCGAGCCAGTATACAGGTCGTAACTAGAAAACTAACCTCTCCTCCTGCCATGCCACCTTGCCTGCTGCCCTTCCTACCATGCCAGGGCCCAGGCTCGCCACACTACCTCCTGCAGTTTTCGCTCTCCCCACGAAGCCACGGCAAGCAAGACTTATTAACCCTCTACAAGGTGCTTGTTCTCTACACACATCGACCCTAGCTGACCTTGCTACGGTGTCTTGGAACCACTAGTGGAACACCTACATTGTATCAGGGATTCAGGGTCCTAGACCCTGCCTTGTATCTTGTCAATAAATTGTAAGTGTACAATCGAGTGTGTTTACTCCAATAGCAACGCAAACCCCCCCCCCCCCTTGTTGTTACATTACATTAACTTCCTAACATCAAACTACTTTAGTGTAGTCATTTGGCTAATACTTTAATGTCAGCAGAATAATGCCTAGTGTGTACAGAATATAGACATCTTAACCAATGCTGTGTACCTACGAATTCCCGAGGCCGACTGTACAATACGTCACTTTAACCGTGAACGAGACATTATAATTATATTAATTACTCGATTCAAAATGTTGTACCTTTAGATGAATTTATAATATTTACACAATCAGTTATGTATGTGTACAAAAATGTACAGTATATTACTCGTAGTTCTAAACAGAGGTAGTGGTGCTCAGTGAGACCCAGTGTTGGCCGAGTTAAGGTGGCGGCACACTGGGCAATTCTGGCTAGCTTGCCACTTGCTTTTGCTACCTGCCTTTCTAGCAAAAACTTGTTATCCGTCACACTGGTAATATCTTGCTAGCGTCAGCAGCCAGCGAGAATGACAACAAAACCTCCTGTGTCCCACCAATCTTGCCTACTTTACAAAGAATGCTGAAGTAAAAATAATGTAAACAAACAAATTGACTTTTATAACCAAATCTAACAAAGACATTAATTAAAAATTGATTATATAACTCCAGTAGAAAAAACGGTACCGAAAATACATTGGATTAATGTCACTTATATACGAGAGTACTAAACTTATACTGTACTTATTACTTGTAACATTGTATTTCTTTGCATTCCTTTTATTATATCTAACCTAATATACTGTCTTGTGAAAATTGTGCTGTAAATTTACTTTAGTACTGTGTTCACTGTAATGTATATTTCAGTATCATTCCCCACTATTTTTAACCATTCTAACACTTTTCATGGTATTGATATAGAAGTACTGTACTTCACTCACTATATTGTATATTTTAGTATCATTACCCACTATTTTTGACCATTCTAAGATGAATTTTGCAATTATATTAAGTGCTATTTAAAGTTAATGTAGTTTGGATCATGTAAATATATATATCTATGTTTATTTATTGCATTTGATAGTATTATTTTGCTTGAGTAAAGAATATTGAGGTCAAATTAGCTGTGTAAATTAGTATTCATAAAAACGACTATACTGTAGGTTAGGTTGGGCTCCCCTATGTTTTCATAATTTATTCATTTCTCAACACTAAACTTTCCCTGAACATGACTATTCTCCCCTCACCACTTTCTATCTCTCTCTATATAAAAAAGTAATAAAACAAATAAATATTTTATGAGACAAAAAAATTGGGAAAACAGCTCTGATAAAGACATACCAAAAAGGCCACTGGTACAGTACAGTATGTGCATTTGGCTTAGGTGGAATACTGTACAATGTAACTCTATTCCTTATTATTTGGAGAATACATAATAAATTCTCAAACAACCTTTCATCTCCATCAATAGATGTTTGTGTGTCAAATTCCCATTTATAATTCCACTCACCTAGGTTGAAATGTAGTACATATTTCATCACAGACCTATTATTTTGTTGCATAAAATGCATTTTGGTCCATGTCTTCAACTTACAGAATTAAAATATGAGCATATTATATGCATTATTGTTTTGGCTTGGTTAGATAGTAATAATAGATACAATACAAAGTTTTATTTTGTCTTGGTTTGAATTTTCTTAACTTCTATTATCTAAAAAAGTAGTCATTGTGTTAGGTGAAATTTCTTAAATACAGAATACAGTACATGGTTAAGGAAAGTACAGAAAAGTTTTGAAAATACTGTTTAATATATAGTATCACAAGTGTTGTACTATTTAACAAAGGAATATGAAGATGATCCATGCGTACAGCCGCTGAAACCAAAACCGTCTTCATATCCAAGCAAGCACGGTCCAGAGCAGTGTATGGGGCAGCTTGCCTGTTCTTGGGAAATGTAAATAATGCAAATGGCGAATAGTTTTGGGGTGGTTTGACCCGTTCCAGATTTGGTTAGGTTAGGTCTGGCTAATTCTATAACGTTGCTACCGTTATATAGGGAGAAGTAATCATTGTACTTCATTACAAATTTAGATTATTCAGCATGTTTGTTTAACATTTTAAGTACCGCAGGTACTGTATTCACTTTCTTTTAACACTCCAATCCCGTGCTTGAAGATAAAAACACTTATTATGTATCCATGTCAGTTTTTGTCCGCTGATACCGAGCATGCCCATGACTGTCTTTGTATCCCAATCCTATCAAAAAATTCCCACTTTGGCCGTGCACCCCCACTAGACCCACTCGGTGTGTTGTGGATCTTCTTCACCTCTTGTTGAAAGGATCCCTTGAAAGTCACAAACTTGGCCTGGACATCATCTGAAAAATAAGAGCCACATTAATCTTAGCATAGCCAATGTAAATGTGAGTGCATATGCATTTTGGTAATTTATTTTATTTACCTTTTTTTATTGTAAATCACATGGGATTTGTTTTTACTTTATTGATGGACCGTAAAGGAATCACAGTTATTATGTTTAATTTATCAAGAATGTTTATGAAATTGTAATTTATGTAAGGAAATCTTTACATTACAAATCACATATACATATATTAGTCTACAATCAATTAACTATATTACTTGCTTTATTTTAATTTAAAGTTCACATAATTTGAATAAAACTTCAATTCATTAAAATCAAACTTCAAGTGTTTTAAAGTACTGGTATACAAATATTTAAAATTAAACTTCAGATGTTCTAATATAAACTTAAGGAGTTTTAATTTGAAGTCTGTTGTTCTAAATAAAACTTTAGTTGTTTTATATTAAACTTAAGTTGTTTTATTTTTATTTGAGGGTGAAAAGGTGTAGTCTGAATTTCCCCAACTGGGATCTGCATGGGATTCATAGGCTGAGGCTCATGTTTGGGAATCTTTAGTATGATATTGTTTGGGCACCTATGATCTAAGTTAAAACAGGGAAATAAAAAAACCTCAAGATATATACTGTACCTGCAGTTAAGTTGATTGGTGGTAACGTTAGATGTGTAATGTCCAGCTGTACAGTACTGCTCATGTCCAGGATCCCACAATATTGGAAGTTCTCTGCATATTTCTAATAACATATATACATGCTCTGATTTCCAATTAAGCTTTCGAGAAGGCCTTATTTTTCAGAGGCACATGAAGACATTCTGGATATCGGGCGTTTTCGTTTTATTATTATTACTACCAAGATATTATTATTATTATTACGACTATTATTATTATTATTACTACGGTATTATGATTATTATTATTATTTCGACTAGCCCATTGTTATTATTATTACTTTTTCCGTGTTATTATTATTATTTCTCTTTCTGTCTTATTATCATTTTCTCATTCAGTGTTATTATTATTATTTTTTCTATTTCTCTCTATTACCCTGCTTCTATTATCACTCACTCTTTTCCTTATGAGTTATTCTTCCTTCCTCTATACACTTCTTTCTTCCTACGTCCTTCTATCCACCGTAATTATCAATTATTTCCTTTATTTTCTTTCGTTGGGCTCCTACCCTACCGTAGCCATTTTAACACTGACCAATATTCCTCCCAGGACGGACAAGGCATTGCCGTTATTTCCTTAATTACACATTAATTACGCCTTAATTACCACGCGTTATACCGTATAGTGAAGCTTACTTAATTAATACACCCATTTCATGCCAGTATGATCGGTAGAAATACACACAGACGGATGAAATTGGAAAATAAAATAAAAATTCATGCTGTATCGTAGTCTGCGGTAGGATAAAAAGACGTCGTCTGTCTACCTAGCGGCCAAAGCCTAAACTATCATATATACAAAAGGTTATTTTATTATCATTATTATTATTTTTCACCATTATTATTATTATTGCTATTTTTTCATAATTAATTAATTATTATGTAGTAGACACCAACAAGCACCTTATTACACTTCACCTACTAACCTCACCCGATTATAATATTAATGTTTTTTGTTGTTGTTGTAATAAATCGTATATCTCCTGATTTTTAGTCGAATCTCAGATTTTTTGATAAAATAATAGGAAATCTCCAGATTTCTAGATAATACCCAGAAAAATGGCTCGAAATCTCCAGCTGACGTACGATGTATCAGTAATTATCGCGGGGAAGATTTTACAAAATACATCATAACTCGGCCATCACTCCGTTAACCAACTTCCAAATTAAATCCGCTGGCCTTCACACGCAATCCTTCAGTTAGTTACCCCGGGAACCGGGGTAACTAACTGAAGGATTGCGTGTGATCGCCAGCGGATTTAACAGGGAACCGGATTTAACCGGGAACCGGGGTAACTAACTGAAGGATTGCGTGTGATCGCCAGCGGATTTAACAGGGGAACAGCAGCCTCCTCCTAAGCGGCCAAGACGTGCCAATTATAATGATGAAGAACTTATGATAATGATAGTAGAATGGCAAAGAAGAGAACAGATTTTACGAGAAAAATTTGCAAGGAATGTAACTGCGGAGAGCAGTTTTTCTGTAAATTTACCTTTTTTTTTTATAATTACTTACCCAAACCATATATAAGAACACATTCTCTTTTTGGTAAATTGGAAGGTCTCTGATTCCTCCTAACTCTGCCAGGAAAGAGATGCTTTCAATGGTACTTAATCTCAAAGGGAATATTATGTTTCATGGCATAGTTAGGAGGATTCAGCAGTAACCTACCAATTTAACAAAGAGAGAATCTTCCCTTAAGGGAGTACTACACTGATGGCAATTTTTATGATAATGGTTTCTCTGAACTTCTAGATGCAACAGCTGGCAGGCTTCCTTATCACGTCATGTCTCATTGGACAAATGAAACGGAAAATTCTTGACTGTAACTGCTATTTGTGCTTTATAAAAGTAATTTAACTTATAGTTTCACATTATGCACAGTGTCTTATTTCATAAAGTTGCAGTTTCACACTACCATAGAATTTGGACTAACGTTAATCTGAATGAGGTGTACATGTACAGTAGGCTACCTTTTATTTATAACTTCAACCTAACCTAAATGTCACAAGCACTTGTAGGTGAGTAGGTACAGCTTGGGATCTTCTCGTCTTGGGACCAATGCGTGGCTCTAATTTTTCACACCATGCTATTAGTTCATGCCTTGGAAATCTATAATATCTCATTAAATGTTCATCACTAAAAGCAAATGGGTCTATTCTATCTCTGTATACTCGCTCACGTCTCAGAGCTCGTTGAACTTCCACATCGTTATGTAAAACAACCTGTAGTTCCATATTTAGAGTCAAGCAGCCACCTTCACGAAGATCTTCTTCTTCTTCTTGGTATTTGTTGTGATGGTTGATGGCGGAAGTGTTGCCTTTGTATCGGCACTTCCTGATGAAGTCTCTTTATTTCTGTCCAGATGTAGTCTCTTTTATCTGCTATCTTATAAACAAAACAAAGTAGTATTTAATGCGTATCGAATAGAGGAAGTGTTATCCTCACCCGATTATAATATTAATGTTTTTTGTTGTTGTTGTAATAAATCGTATATCTCCTGATTTTTAGTCGAATCTCAGATTTTTTGATAAAATAATAGGAAATCTCCAGATTTCTAGATAATACCCAGAAAAATGGCTCGAAATCTCCAGCTGACGTACGATGTATCAGTAATTATCGCGGGGAAGATTTTACAAAATACATCATAACTCGGCCATCACTCCGTTAACCAACTTCCAAATTAAATCCGCTGGCGTTCACACGCAATCCTTCAGTTAGTTACCCCGGGAACCGGGGTAACTAACTGAAGGATTGCGTGTGATCGCCAGCGGATTTAACAGGGAACCGGATTTAACCGGGAACCGGGGTAACTAACTGAAGGATTGCGTGTGATCGCCAGCGGATTTAACAGGGGAACAGCAGCCTCCTCCTAAGCGGCCAAGACGTGCCAATTATAATGATGAAGAACTTATGATAATGATAGTAGAATGGCAAAGAAGAGAACAGATTTTACGAGAAAAATTTGCAAGGAATGTAACTGCGGAGAGCAGTTTTTCTGTAAATTTACCTTTTTTTTTTATAATTACTTACCCAAACCATATATAAGAACACATTCTCTTTTTGGTAAATTGGAAGGTCTCTGATTCCTCCTAACTCTGCCAGGAAAGAGATGCTTTCAATGGTACTTAATCTCAAAGGGAATATTATGTTTCATGGCATAGTTAGGAGGATTCAGCAGTAACCTACCAATTTAACAAAGAGAGAATCTTCCCTTAAGGGAGTACTACACTGATGGCAATTTTTATGATAATGGTTTCTCTGAACTTCTAGATGCAACAGCTGGCAGGCTTCCTTATCACGTCATGTCTCATTGGACAAATGAAACGGAAAATTCTTGACTGTAACTGCTATTTGTGCTTTATAAAAGTAATTTAACTTATAGTTTCACATTATGCACAGTGTCTTATTTCATAAAGTTGCAGTTTCACACTACCATAGAATTTGGACTAACGTTAATCTGAATGAGGTGTACATGTACAGTAGGCTACCTTTTATTTATAACTTCAACCTAACCTAAATGTCACAAGCACTTGTAGGTGAGTAGGTACAGCTTGGGATCTTCTCGTCTTGGGACCAATGCGTGGCTCTAATTTTTCACACCATGCTATTAGTTCATGCCTTGGAAATCTATAATATCTCATTAAATGTTCATCACTAAAAGCAAATGGGTCTATTCTATCTCTGTATACTCGCTCACGTCTCAGAGCTCGTTGAACTTCCACATCGTTATGTAAAACAACCTGTAGTTCCATATTTAGAGTCAAGCAGCCACCTTCACGAAGATCTTCTTCTTCTTCTTGGTATTTGTTGTGATGGTTGATGGCGGAAGTGTTGCCTTTGTATCGGCACTTCCTGATGAAGTCTCTTTATTTCTGTCCAGATGTAGTCTCTTTTATCTGCTATCTTATAAACAAAACAAAGTAGTATTTAATGCGTATCGAATAGAGGAAGTGTTATCCTCACCCGATTATAATATTAATGTTTTTTGTTGTTGTTGTAATAAATCGTATATCTCCTGATTTTTAGTCGAATCTCAGATTTTTTGATAAAATAATAGGAAATCTCCAGATTTCTAGATAATACCCAGAAAAATGGCTCGAAATCTCCAGCTGACGTACGATGTATCAGTAATTATCGCGGGGAAGATTTTACAAAATACATCATAACTCGGCCATCACTCCGTTAACCAACTTCCAAATTAAATCCGCTGGCGTTCACACGCAATCCTTGCGTGTGATCGCCAGCGGATTTAACAGGGAACCGGATTTAACCGGGAACCGGGGTAACTAACTGAAGGATTGCGTGTGATCGCCAGCGGATTTAACAGGGGAACAGCAGCCTCCTCCTAAGCGGCCAAGACGTGCCAATTATAATGATGAAGAACTTATGATAATGATAGTAGAATGGCAAAGAAGAGAACAGATTTTACGAGAAAAATTTGCAAGGAATGTAACTGCGGAGAGCAGTTTTTCTGTAAATTTACCTTTTTTTTTTATAATTACTTACCCAAACCATATATAAGAACACATTCTCTTTTTGGTAAATTGGAAGGTCTCTGATTCCTCCTAACTCTGCCAGGAAAGAGATGCTTTCAATGGTACTTAATCTCAAAGGGAATATTATGTTTCATGGCATAGTTAGGAGGATTCAGCAGTAACCTACCAATTTAACAAAGAGAGAATCTTCCCTTAAGGGAGTACTACACTGATGGCAATTTTTATGATAATGGTTTCTCTGAACTTCTAGATGCAACAGCTGGCAGGCTTCCTTATCACGTCATGTCTCATTGGACAAATGAAACGGAAAATTCTTGACTGTAACTGCTATTTGTGCTTTATAAAAGTAATTTAACTTATAGTTTCACATTATGCACAGTGTCTTATTTCATAAAGTTGCAGTTTCACACTACCATAGAATTTGGACTAACGTTAATCTGAATGAGGTGTACATGTACAGTAGGCTACCTTTTATTTATAACTTCAACCTAACCTAAATGTCACAAGCACTTGTAGGTGAGTAGGTACAGCTTGGGATCTTCTCGTCTTGGGACCAATGCGTGGCTCTAATTTTTCACACCATGCTATTAGTTCATGCCTTGGAAATCTATAATATCTCATTAAATGTTCATCACTAAAAGCAAATGGGTCTATTCTATCTCTGTATACTCGCTCACGTCTCAGAGCTCGTTGAACTTCCACATCGTTATGTAAAACAACCTGTAGTTCCATATTTAGAGTCAAGCAGCCACCTTCACGAAGATCTTCTTCTTCTTCTTGGTATTTGTTGTGATGGTTGATGGCGGAAGTGTTGCCTTTGTATCGGCACTTCCTGATGAAGTCTCTTTATTTCTGTCCAGATGTAGTCTCTTTTATCTGCTATCTTATAAACAAAACAAAGTAGTATTTAATGCGTATCGAATAGAGGAAGTGTTATCCTCACCCGATTATAATATTAATGTTTTTTGTTGTTGTTGTAATAAATCGTATATCTCCTGATTTTTAGTCGAATCTCAGATTTTTTGATAAAATAATAGGAAATCTCCAGATTTCTAGATAATACCCAGAAAAATGGCTCGAAATCTCCAGCTGACGTACGATGTATCAGTAATTATCGCGGGGAAGATTTTACAAAATACATCATAACTCGGCCATCACTCCGTTAACCAACTTCCAAATTAAATCCGCTGGCGTTCACACGCAATCCTTCAGTTAGTTACCCCGGGAACCGGGGTAACTAACTGAAGGATTGCGTGTGATCGCCAGCGGATTTAACAGGGAACCGGATTTAACCGGGAACCGGGGTAACTAACTGAAGGATTGCGTGTGATCGCCAGCGGATTTAACAGGGGAACAGCAGCCTCCTCCTAAGCGGCCAAGACGTGCCAATTATAATGATGAAGAACTTATGATAATGATAGTAGAATGGCAAAGAAGAGAACAGATTTTACGAGAAAAATTTGCAAGGAATGTAACTGCGGAGAGCAGTTTTTCTGTAAATTTACCTTTTTTTTTTATAATTACTTACCCAAACCATATATAAGAACACATTCTCTTTTTGGTAAATTGGAAGGTCTCTGATTCCTCCTAACTCTGCCAGGAAAGAGATGCTTTCAATGGTACTTAATCTCAAAGGGAATATTATGTTTCATGGCATAGTTAGGAGGATTCAGCAGTAACCTACCAATTTAACAAAGAGAGAATCTTCCCTTAAGGGAGTACTACACTGATGGCAATTTTTATGATAATGGTTTCTCTGAACTTCTAGATGCAACAGCTGGCAGGCTTCCTTATCACGTCATGTCTCATTGGACAAATGAAACGGAAAATTCTTGACTGTAACTGCTATTTGTGCTTTATAAAAGTAATTTAACTTATAGTTTCACATTATGCACAGTGTCTTATTTCATAAAGTTGCAGTTTCACACTACCATAGAATTTGGACTAACGTTAATCTGAATGAGGTGTACATGTACAGTAGGCTACCTTTTATTTATAACTTCAACCTAACCTAAATGTCACAAGCACTTGTAGGTGAGTAGGTACAGCTTGGGATCTTCTCGTCTTGGGACCAATGCGTGGCTCTAATTTTTCACACCATGCTATTAGTTCATGCCTTGGAAATCTATAATATCTCATTAAATGTTCATCACTAAAAGCAAATGGGTCTATTCTATCTCTGTATACTCGCTCACGTCTCAGAGCTCGTTGAACTTCCACATCGTTATGTAAAACAACCTGTAGTTCCATATTTAGAGTCAAGCAGCCACCTTCACGAAGATCTTCTTCTTCTTCTTGGTATTTGTTGTGATGGTTGATGGCGGAAGTGTTGCCTTTGTATCGGCACTTCCTGATGAAGTCTCTTTATTTCTGTCCAGATGTAGTCTCTTTTATCTGCTATCTTATAAACAAAACAAAGTAGTATTTAATGCGTATCGAATAGAGGAAGTGTTATCCTCACCCGATTATAATATTAATGTTTTTTGTTGTTGTTGTAATAAATCGTATATCTCCTGATTTTTAGTCGAATCTCAGATTTTTTGATAAAATAATAGGAAATCTCCAGATTTCTAGATAATACCCAGAAAAATGGCTCGAAATCTCCAGCTGACGTACGATGTATCAGTAATTATCGCGGGGAAGATTTTACAAAATACATCATAACTCGGCCATCACTCCGTTAACCAACTTCCAAATTAAATCCGCTGGCGTTCACACGCAATCCTTCAGTTAGTTACCCCGGGAACCGGGGTAACTAACTGAAGGATTGCGTGTGATCGCCAGCGGATTTAACAGGGAACCGGATTTAACCGGGAACCGGGGTAACTAACTGAAGGATTGCGTGTGATCGCCAGCGGATTTAACAGGGGAACAGCAGCCTCCTCCTAAGCGGCCAAGACGTGCCAATTATAATGATGAAGAACTTATGATAATGATAGTAGAATGGCAAAGAAGAGAACAGATTTTACGAGAAAAATTTGCAAGGAATGTAACTGCGGAGAGCAGTTTTTCTGTAAATTTACCTTTTTTTTTTATAATTACTTACCCAAACCATATATAAGAACACATTCTCTTTTTGGTAAATTGGAAGGTCTCTGATTCCTCCTAACTGCCAGGAAAGAGGTAGGTAGGGATGTGACCTAGATTGATATTAGGCGCCACAACAACGAGGTTATATGGTGCCAGAGGAGGTCGATTATAAAATATAAAATAAAATGAAAAGACAGGGATATTTGTATAAATGAAAGCCCCTTTTAGTCACATTTAACTATAAGCATGGATACTGGGAAGCAATACCTTGAAAGAGGCTGGATGTACACACACAGACTTCCCAGTGAAGACATCCCCCATCGTTACCTGCAGGGACTCAAGCCTACAGAATATATGGGTAGGGTAAGACTAATCAATACCAGACCAGTCAAAAGGGACGAAGACAGAAATTGGACAATAAGCACCAAGAAAACAGAATTGAAAGAGGGAAAGTTAGACATGAGAGGGAATGGGTATAAGAACCCTGAACAGTATATGAAAATTGCAGGCTTCCAATTCCTCCTGACCATGCCAAGAAACAAGCTCCTTCCATATATTCAATGTTTCGTGGTAATATTTGAAGGACTACATAACAGGGTTCCTTAATACCTAGGGACATCAAAACTCTTGGAGTGCTGCCCACATCACTGAATGCATTCTTGCCACCTTGAATTTTTCCCTTGAAGATACAATTAACAGTACAGTACCTCCAAGCTTGCAGTACAAAGCTATATTTTATCTGTGACAATGTCAAAAAACTTCATTCACTCCATAACATTTATTGAGAGCTCTTAAATAAATGGGTTAAGGGCAAGAAAAAAACAATACATACAAAAATCATTCCAAAATCATCATAAATTGTAATAGAAAATACCTAGATATGGATAAAAAAATAGCATTATGAAAAAGGAGCATATATATATATTTTAGCAGCAGTGGTAACAAAGCTATTACAATGATTTACGAAGCTTGTTGGTTACACCTTGATTCCACGTTGAAGCTATTTTGAAACAGCTATGACAAATAGAAAAAAACTTTTAAAACCTAACCACTTCATTAACTTCTTAATTAACCTTCTAAACAGCATTAACAAGAAAATATATGTTGTGGTCTTACAGTCAAATGCAAAATTACTCCATCGACTGACCTGGATTTGTGAAAACATTATAATCCTGAACAGGATTGAAATTGTACAAAATAATTTTTCTGCTTTATCTAGTCATAACAAGTGACTACAGATCTGTGCATGGAAACACTTTCATATGCAGTAATATCACAATCTCAGACTTTCTATGTGTCCTTATGAATGAGCTTTATTAACCAACCATATGCCCCTCATTACAAGGTCCAAATGGCAGGTCAAACCTTCTTATCCCATCAACACCAATTTGCATTGAGAAAATTAAACAATATACCCTTAGTACAAAATGCTAACTATTCTTTGGATTATGACATCAATATCCTTTAAAGAAAAGGAAACAGATCAGAAACATTTACATTCACCAAGAGGTTACAACACTGGTTGGGTTCCAGTGAATCTAGGGAGCACTTCCATATAAGTAATTATGGTGGTGGTAACATCTATGGAATAAGATTTTGTAATGCATGAGGACAGCCAAGTTACACACCCAAACAATTCCTAAAGTTACTATAAACAGCCTGCAAGCTAATTAAGCAATGTGCAGACAATCAAAATCTCTACCTTGGAATGACATGGTCGGTCCTTCAAAAGGGGTTACATTACATACATACAAAAGCCGAAGTTTCTACCCAACCCTGGATGGATTGATGTAATTTGCAGCCCGAGTCTGGTATGTAAATGCCAAGCTATCAGATAATGTTACCTATCCCCCACCACCTTTATACTGGGTGAGATAGGATGTTGCATTGGTGAACTAGAGAACTAATAAATTTCTGCACACTATGCCATGAAACATACTTTAACATGTGGTCTGTCTTGTGGCAAGTTTGAAGAAACACAAAAGTTTAAATTCACAAACAGCTTACCTACTCAATACTTCAGTATTTGGTACCAATAAAGCTTAGAGTATGGTGGAGAGGGAGGTTACAAGAGTGGGCAAACATTTTGGCCTTTGAATGTACGTACCTACAACTAACGAGATAACACATTCATAAGGGTATTCCACGAGAAAGTATGTATGTATGTATGTCGTAGTGCCACCATGTATGTTATTACACAAAGGCCCCAGATGCTGCTGCTAAAGGTCAATGGAGATTCTACGTTCAGCCAAAGGGTCACTGCTGTTTGCACTCGGCGGGCTGCTGGCCCTTGACTGACTTGTCTTTCGTTGGATCATAATCTGGATCATCTTCCTCTTCCTCATCATCACCTTCCTCCCCTTTAAAACATTAATAGAGTAAATATATAAGCCATATTTCAAAATTTCAATACTGTACAATAACACTATTAAATAACACTTCGACAACAGGGTAATATATCATGAGTATAATCACATAAAGGTTTGTTGTTCAATTACGTGTTTGTTTAAACCTCATTCTTGAGGAAACATAACAGTGGCACATTTATAACAGCCTACTTACTGTAGCAGGCTTATCAATATCAGTAGGCAGTGTGCAATCTTAAAGCAGCTAATAAGGCAAACACCTTTCCTTCTAAATTAAATATCAATATAGGGTTTATGGCATTCAATGACTCTTGGTG
The DNA here is from genome assembly GCA_034508575.1 of Petrolisthes manimaculis. Taxonomy (NCBI): domain Eukaryota; kingdom Metazoa; phylum Arthropoda; class Malacostraca; order Decapoda; family Porcellanidae; genus Petrolisthes; species Petrolisthes manimaculis. Next base: position 96,973 of record JAWZYT010002183.1, on the reverse strand, counting down.
TGTCTGAGCCATTCTTTGGTCAACAATTTAATAACACTCTGTAATACAGTAACTCACTCCAAAAAATTTCATGAATACTTTTCCAAATCCAATGCATCATACCCATGCACAATCACTACCAATACAAGAAAGCATCTATTACTATCCTATGTTAATAATCAAGCTTTAATTTGGCCATTTGCCATCATGCAATAATCCAATAGCTAAGTTATATCTATATACTTTTCAGTTGCCAAAAATGCTTATCACATTGTTAGTATACCTGAATATCTGGGAGATGCTATGGTGCTACACTGAACTTATTACTGACCCTGTGAATATAATAATCTTTTGATACAATTAAGTACTTCAAGGGTTATCAATAAATTTTAGAAATCTAATATTGCAGGAACAACAAACCTTCAAATGATATGACAGAAACAGACCTTAAATGGCTACAATTGTTACTTCCCAAACGATGATACATGTGGGATGCTTGGTCAACATTTATGAGCATTAATATGAATGTATTCAGTACAATGAGGGATGGGGACATCAATTTTATATAACATGTACTATTGTAGACGAAAGTATTGCGCCCCCCTCCTGACTGAGACTTGATTTGGGCTGGTAACACTCTTGATCTCACCTCCTCTCTCTCAAGTCACACGTGCTTTGAGAGGTGGAGAGATCAACAGTGTTACCTCCTCAAATCAAGTCTCTTAGTCAGAAGGAGGCGTGCAATATTTTCGTCCATGATAGTACATTTGCAGATCATAACTTGGCCGAGGGTACAATTTGGTCAACAGAATTTTGGTACACCTAACATATACCTTAGTTTTTTTGTTTGATTTTACAAAATTTTACAATAATATATAATTCACACAAAAAACGTTACTCCAAAAAGTGGGAAGGAAATGGGTGGGTGGGTGAGCTGTCAATTACAATTTACAGTACAATATTGCACAATAAAATGTGGGTTAGTGCATATTCTTGGCTACTGGAACTGTTGCATTACTCAAAACCTCACATAATTATGAAAGATACACATCAAAATTAATACACATTATACCTTACATTATATAGAATAACCTTGGTATTGCTGTACCATGAGAAACTGCTATACTGCCTCAACACAATGACTAGCTTCAAGAAATATCTATTATTCATAATAAATTACTGTATATGTGCACATGTAACATCAACTAAAGAAGTTAATCATTTGAAGGACTCTACTGTGAGTAAAAAAAAAAATAAAAAAAAATAAATAGGTGACAAACGGTATGTAGGAATTACAGGTGTCCAGAGTAACAAATGAGAACAGTAACAGAGTGACAGCTTTGGTATAGTTAATGTGAAGAGAGTTGATGGTTGGTCAATATTGGAAAAAGAATTGAATGATGACTAAACAAGGAAACAACAATGTTATCTACTCAAGAAACTTCAATATGTTCAACCTACATGGAAGTTCACCAAGTTGAGTGTTGGGTGTCGAGTGAGAAATACTTGAACAACAAAGTTATTACCAAAATCACACCATGTGTCAAAGGAGGAATATAAATTTCCTTTACGTGTGTGCAGATGAGAAATTATTACTGTTCAGTGTGCATAAAATATCATAGAACCAATATTAACAAGCAAATTAACAAGCATATTCAATGTCATGGAATAAAGTGCCAGAAGAAATTGTAACAAGTAAGTATTGCCCTCTCTGGTGTTATAAAGAAATAAATGAACGATAGTTGTGGTGCTCGACTTACACTGACCATGCATGAAATCAAAGGAAACGAGGAAGGAAATCATGTTGGTCTTTCCATGCTAAATATTCAGCCATTTAATGTAGTCACAAGGACTAGAAATATCTCGTCAATCCACATAATGAGTGGCCTGGGTAGGCAGGGAAGGGGGTTTGGAGTAGTTGGAGGCTCCAACAGATAATAGATGTCTGTTATGTGAAATTTGTCAATTTCTTTACCTTTGGTGAATACTTTGACAATGTATGACAATGTATTGTGTTTTTTACCAGTCTCGGCAACAAAAACTAATCCTTTACACTAAACTGTATTGATAAATAAAATAATAAATAAAATTAATGCTACACCAAATGTACTGATCTTCATTCAACATTCCCATTAAAAATATTATTTTTGTATTTAATCGTGATTCACCTTGCAAAAATAGCTGAATTTTGTTTGTTTTAAAGTTAGCTTACCATAGCTTCTTTGTACTGTCTATAAATAGTATGCATCATAAGTAATCAATACACGATAGTAATCAAACTCCTCTAACAATGGAATCTGCTTAATCCTTAAATATTGCAAAAATACATTTATGAGGCACAAGGTGGGGTTTATATATATATATGGTCCAGTAATTAACACTTTCACATCAGGCCATTATGAATGACTGTACAGGAAGTGTCTCGTCCTGATCAACAAGAAGGTAACTGGTGTGAATAACTTTAGGCTGGTAGCATTAGACATTATCTTCGACAAAAACCATCTTTGACGCTATATTTGCATTGCAATATAATGGAAAAGCAGCAACGAAGAGTATTTTTTGTTGAATAGAAAGTTAAATACTACCAGCCCTCAGTATTTATTATTGTCAGTACCTTCAGAGCACTTGCTGAGTGATTCCACCCACATGATACTGTAAAAATTACCTCATTTTGAAATATTGTACCTAACGGACATTATATCTTATAGGAACTGGACCTGATACAAAAAAGTTAATCTGGACATGTACTGTATGAGAATTTCAATAACTGGATCTATTATTACATAACTTTCTGCATTATTTTAAAATTTTCCATCTCAAATTAAAATTACCCTACTACCACATTGACACGGCTTAATACATTACCAATTGCAACATATTTTCCTTTTTACACAAGTTTGGCACAATATTATTTTTGTGCAAGATATGTACATTCAATGAAATCGCCTGAATAACAAAATTCAAAATAAGCATCAGAATATGCCTCCTACTTAGAAGCAAATTAATGAGTATATCGTTAGTGCTGGGGACAAACCTGAGGGGGGAGGGGGAGGGGTTCTACAAGTGCTGACAATCAATACAAGCCGAGAAACTTGTAAAATAATGTATACCAGTAACACAAGAAATACCTGGGATTCAATGCCAAGTAAACCTGAGCATCGCTTACACTACAAATCCTCATCATCTCTGTCCCTAATGCCTGCCAAAGGTTGGTAATATCACACCCCTTATGCATATTGAGTGAGTTTTTAATCAACCCTTAGTACTTTACATTTGGACACTGGAATTTGTGGTACAGCCCAGGTGGAAGATGATGCTCCTTCTCCAGCAACCAAAATGGCTATCGTTACCATCTCAAATCATAGTTTCTGCCCCTGGTATATATCTATCTAATTCATATGCTTTTTAATCTTATACCTACTTTAAAGACCCATTTGCTTGGTAGTGAGGTGCCCCTTAATACTTTTGGTACACTGGAGTGCCTTGATCCTTCCAAATTATGACAGGAAACTGTACCAAATTAGCAAAATTTATGGTTGGTTGCTTGGAAGTGTGGAGGAATTGGTTGCTCCAGAATTACCAGTAGTATACTATCCCATTAATAGATTAGCCCCAAATATGCCAGCAACTGTGATAACTTAAAAGATGAGACCGCTTGAAGGGCCCTATTAACTAACGAGTACAAATAATGGGAATAAACCATTCTCCTCCATGTACTTTTGGGTCACAATATACCCTTTTTACTGGTGGTCTTCCTTTCACACTAAGGTCCTGAATCTCACTCCCATATACCTTCATAACAATACACCTATATGCATTGGGCTTAAGAACCCTATGATAATTTATGGGAATTGGAGGCTTCCCATTTCTCCTGACAATGCCAAGTAATCTGCTCCTACCATATAGGTACTGAGTATTTTGTGGCAATATTTTAAGAGCTTTACTTCCAATTTTCTGATTGCATCACAGGGTCCCTTAATTAGCTATTCAACACTTTGTTTTCACATCCAAATCAAAGTCTCCTCATTTCTCCACCCAACTTCAAGAATTTGCCTGATTATTTGATACAATCAAGGCTGGTAGTATTAAACTTGATCTTCTACGAAACTACTCTTCATCGCTTAATTTCCATTACTTTGTAATGGGAATTTAGCGACAGAGGGTTGTTTCATCAAAGATATAAAGTTTAATATTACCAGCCAAAAGTTACAAAGCTCAAGACTGGCATAAATATGAATCCCAGTTTGTGTGTTTTTCTTGGATTATTTGAAGACATACATACATGTGTGCATACACAGTAAAAGGAGTATCATAAATAGTGAACAGTATTAAAAGGAAACAACTTATGCATATATGATCTATTCTAAACAAAGACAATATCCTATATTCTGATACACTTCCATACACTAACAGACAACATTAACACAAGGATGTGCATGAACACGACAATCTAAGCAACTCCCATGAAGTTACCTTTCACAAGTTTACCTCAGAATGAGCAACATAATTCACCAATAGTTCTTCCCACCAATCTAAAAAAATTATCCCTCGGACCCATAAGGTCTTAATTTTTAATATATAAATAAGACATACCTATGATGAATAGAACTGGCCAAGAGGTGCAAACTTTTCCTACTCCATAAATACATACTAATGTTACAAATACTAAAGTATGAAAGATGTTCTTGGTGAATTGAGGACTATGGATAATTCAAACTGTACCATAAAACAAACACACCAAGTATTCTGTTTTATGAAAGTTTGAAAGAACAAAGTCTTCAATTCACCTTTGATATCTTCACATTCTCTACATAAGTCCTCTTAACCGAGATGGTTAAATAAAGAGCCCCTAATATCCCAGTTCTGACACCATAAGTTAATGAGATCAGCCAGCTTCTCAAAGAAGGCTTGCATCACAAAGTTACCTCAATGAACCAAATACACACTACTTACTTTCTCCATTTATAACTAGTAATAATTTTTTTTAACTTTCTCACAAAAAAAAAAAAAACTGATTTGTAGATCACTTTGGCAAAGAGCAAACCACTCCCCTATTCTTGTTTTCAAGGTATTCAGACAAGATATCAGTAGTCATCAACCAAACATTATCAAATATGTAGGTGCTTGAAAAGTACGCCCGATATGAGAAAATAATTCATATACAACAACTCTAATCCCAGTATGTCATATGATTGCCTTAAATACTAGCCAGATATATAGCCTATGTCCAACAATTTAAGATTTTATAGCAACTCTTCAATAAATCCTGCACACATTTATGTCCACAAGTCAAACCTCTTTAATATCATTACAAAAATGTGAAAAAGTACCAACAGAATATGGGTGGGAGTGGAGAAATTTATCTGAAGCAGCAAATTTTGTGTATCAAGATACTGTATTGTACTATAAAAAAATTTAGTCTTCTAGTTGTACATTACTTTTACTATAGTGTCTTTTGGATGACTTGGATGATTCGTTCCATTATCAATAAAAAATATCTTTCCAGTCCCATCCTCCCTTAGGAGCTACAATGTCATTATTATCACAATTACTCAGTACCCCAATGAATAATTATAAAGCACACCTACCTTCTTGGGTTAGTAGCACATGCTCTTACTATCTCATCTACTGCATAAATCATTTTCATTTGGAAAGTATACCCAGCAAATGTAACATAAAACATAATAAGCATCACTTTTTCTGCTGCCCGGACACCATTAAAACTGTACTGCTGTGTCCTCATATCAAACATGGGATAATAGGCTGGGATTATATTAACTCGTGATACAAAACATATTCCAAGATTTGGCCCACATTTTTCAATAGAATGAATGAAAAAAAAACTAGCACCAGTATCAACATTAACATATTTAACATTTGCTTCCAATATCAGGAGTGGATGAGCATATTTGTTTGCTGGGTACACTGTAGAGTATCCTAACAATAGTCATTATTATTAGTTAAAGTGTTTCTAAAAAATTTACAACAAAACTTCATTGTCTGGAATACCACAGCCACCTGATCTACTCTTATCACTTCTACTGTCGGTGTACGGATAAAGGATATACTGTTATATACCACACATACCATCACACTGAAAGCAGTAACATCCAGCAGTAACAGATCAACATTTTTGCTCAATAAATTTTATCTCTAAACAAGCCAAATTCTTCAAAATTTCAGGTAAACCACAAAGATCAACAATCTGCTTGTATATTTCTAATAACTGTGTAACATTCAACTTCAGTACACCAGATAAACAACAATGAACACGTCATATTGTAAACATTTATGCCACATGCGGCTTACTGACTGTATGGATATGTTGAGGAGGTTTCATATATGAGTAAGGTATCACAAACACCTATGCCACATGTTGCTTAATCTAATTTTGAGTAGTTCCATACTTAAACATATGAAAACATATATTGTATATACATATGCCTTTAAGTAACAGCTATAGATCCTTCCAAGTCAATGCTGATGTTAACAAGCAATTCTTACCACTTAACTTAAAGGTAAGAAGCACTCACCTTCCTCACCCTCTTCCTCTTCAAAATCTTCATCATCCAAAGCTTCACCAGTATAGAAGAGTACAGCTCGAGGGATAATTCTTTCTCGAATGTAATGTCCAATCTCAAAGTCTGCCGTCAACAGGGCTTGTGTGTCCTCATCCATTTCTTCATTGGGGTCTTCAGGAACTATAGAGAAAAAGATGATTCACTTAGTGGACCTCTAATAATTATCATAATAATAAAATAATATCCATCCCAAAGACATTATTCAGACAAACCCTAGAGCCTAGCCACATCTGGTTAGTAATACCTCCATGGACAGATCTGTCTTAACACAACTACCTAATCCAAACAATTATATAATTAAAATTAATATATGAAGTGAAATTGTTATGCAAGTGATGAGGGACACAGGTGGAGAATATAATACTTTATTCCTGACTAGTTTCACCTACTGCTTCTTTGGAAGAATGTTAAAAAGAAGCAGTAGGCAAAACTAGTCAGGAATATAGTATTTTATTCTCCACTGTGTTTCTCTCACCACTCACCTACACTTGTCACAATGTCTACACAAAATTGATATATATTCTGAATAAATGACAATAAACTGAGGTGAGAACAAATAATTAAAATCATCAGTGATTAGTATGACATTTTCTTTGAAGTTGGGTCATAGATATAGTTATCCAAGTACCAGGGATATATAATTCCTTACATGGTGTTTATATTCCAACTAGGTGTGATTTACATTGACAGATATTATTGTAAACCCATTTGCAATAATATGCAACCCTGATATTTCTACCATTTCAAGAAAAATTCCCAATAAAGAGAGAGGTGGGAAGGGGAAAGGAGTGCATGAGCTATAGTTCCTCTAATTTTTACAAGTTTTGTTCATTTACTAAATTAGTGTATGGCTGAATCTACATATCTGAAAATTGCTTGTCACTGAATACTTGCAGGTTTACAACTCAAACTAAAATAATTAAGGCCAGAATAAGTAAAATTACAAACATTCCATTCACAAGGGACCACCCATAACATTTTACACAAGTTTTTTTTAAGACAATATGTGGGGAGGAGGAGATTAAATGGACACAAGTTAATCCAACACACGTGCAAACGTTTTTTTTTAGTCAGATCACGCCATTCCATTATGCCCAGCAAAGGAGGTCTGAGGAGGGAAGAACATTACAGATGCCAACATATCATATTTCATAGGTAACAAGTATTTTACCAGACTAATAATAATCATGCTATTTCTTACCACTTTGCATAATAATAAGTTGAACCAATTCCATTCTCAAGGCATATAATCTAGTTAACTAAACTACGGATATTTATAACAGGTATATCAGTTGCTAATTCATATTCAGTGTTGACAAGTATTTCTTTAAGGCACATTTTTAATATCAATATAAATGGTTAATTTAAAAATTCACATGCATATACAGTGGATACACCCTGTATGTAAACTTCTTACCTTATAGGGATGGGAGAGGAAACAACACACGGGTCACAATATCAACTATATATAACATATAAAAGGGTAAGAATATAAAAAAAATAAATACACTGCAACAAACCAGGTGGTGGATTAAAGAAGTTGAAGAAGGAATCATTCTGTACAGTCTTGGTTATGGTTCTAACAGCTCCTCGAGACTTGTGCTTCTGTTTCTTCTTTATGGTTTTGACAGTAACATTCTTTCCTTTCTTCCAGTCTATTGTGCAACCCTGAACAGAGAATCAACTTGTTAGCAAAACATTCATAAATTATGTGATAAATACTAGTAATATTGGTACAGAAGTGTCACAAGGGATAGACTGAAAATTCTTTTCCTAATAATAGCTTCTGACATGGGTAAAATCAGCTACAGTAGTATACTGTACAAATAACTGAATAATCATAATACCTTGCATTTAAATATTTCTGGTCCCTCGAAGCCAAATGGATCCTCCTTGTCAGGAGAACATTTCATTTCATAATATTTTGTTAAAACCTTGTTGGTGAAGAATTCATTTTCTTGGAAATGGAACTCCAGAGTAAAGCCCATAGGTTCATCATGGAACTTGAGTTGAATATCTGCTAAATGCTTCAAAATTGGTTCATCATATTCCTGAACCATCTCTGCTAATAGGTCTACATTTTTGAAGATCGTCAACCAGAATTCCGGAATGCCTTTTGTGTTCTCATCAAACTCATGAATCCTGCAAAAAAAATACAATTAAATAAAAATTAGATTAAGAAACAGGCAACTGCAATGGGAAAAAATAAAATAGTTAGGTCTTGCTACAATATAGTTACAGTAGATGCCTTGTTTCCCCTAACTTTGGTCACCTTATTTGACAAGGCTTTACTGGGGACCTTGAGATCCTATCAACGGGGCTATTCACTCCCCACCCTTAGCAGAATCACCAGAGGGGTTTTGTGTAGCAGTGTATAATATGATACATTGAAGTTGTGTGTTGGGTAACTAAGACTGGCCTGGTACTTCAATTGGTGCAAAGAAATGCATCAAACAGCACAGATTTGAAACCATCTTCATGTAAAAGATTTTCCATGAGTTTCTCTCATTCACTGGCAATAACTACAATACATTCTTTCCCATGTGTATAATCATCCAGGTCTCATAATTCATTCATTTACCAAGGGATGGGCTCAAGGGATGAACAACTGAAAATGGGTCCATTGGCCTTGAAATCTGGCGTGCCACTGAGTAATAAACAGAGTAATGACTTGACTCGGGCTGACGCTGTCGGTGTAAACGGAGATTTTATGTTTTGACTCGCACTAATTGACGTACACGGACTTAACGTGACGCTACTCAACTCGCTTGGTGTGAATGCACCCTTAGGGACCATACTCAAAACAATGACCCCAGCAGAGGTTCAAATACAGTAAAAGTCCTGTAATCCGAATTGCAGGGGACTGAAGGTCATTTGGACTATTGGTTGGACCTCCAAATACAGATATGCAAAAAGAAACAAATTATAGGATTACAGTAAACCCTTGTCGAGTAATCAGAAGATCCGAGATATCAGAGGGTTTAAATTTGATGCGTCTCTGGTTCCCATACACAGCAAATGACTAAAAATAATTCTAAATTTAAGCCTAAAGTATGGAAAATGAATGTTTTTAAAGGTTGTTCATTCTAAAAGGTTAGGCTTAAAGTGTAGTTTGTGACGAGTTGACAAGTTCAGTTAACACCAATAATTCATGAGTTTCTACTCATACAAACACATTTCCTTAGTTTATATTAATTATTCTTTGTAATTTTCTCATACAATCACTTGCACTTTTCACCATATCAAATGCCTGTACTGGGATATCGTGTTAAAAGTATGAAAAATGCCCGTATTGAGAAATTCTTCACTATAAAGTGGTTAGGCTTATCACGAGTGTATCAAGCCAGCGTGAGTGACAGTGGGGTGAAAATTTAAGTTATCACTAAAACTCAATGAATTTTCGTTCGTGCACAAACATTACTTAGTTTATATTAATTATTTTTTGTAATTTTCTTTGAAAAATCACTCGCTTAATATTTATTTGCGCATACTGTACATACGCCTAATAGGTGGGAGAATGTGGTTGGCCCAGCTGTACGCAAATCATGTATGCATATGTGACCATACACACGGAAAATACCCGCATAGGCCACTCAGGCACCACTTTGAAAAATTCGGACTATTGCGATATTCGGAGTATCCCTGGTCGGATTAACAGACTTTTACGATTGTGACAAAACCCAGTGAAAAGAATCACTCATTCACACCCATTTTTAAGATCACAAAATTCTTAGCTGCAAACCTCTATCCATGGATCTTTGGATTCCCTTCTAATAAAATGTAAGGAACACAAACTATACTTACTTATTCTCCTCTTTATCCTCTTCAAGCTTTGCCTTTTCTTCCATATCTTTACTGAGGTTCTTGTCCTCATCTTCGTCATCTGATGGGAAGTCGCATTCGTCCTCGGTGGGTTCGTGTTCGGAACAGATAACTTGCCTGCGCTTCTCGTACAACTCCTGATGCATCTTGTCATATTTCACCTGAGGTTGGAGTGTAATAAGATTCATAATTAATCATAAAAAAAACAGTGGTTAAGCATTCACTGAAAATTAGCCAACCTCAAAAGTAGTATTCTTCCCCAATAACTGAGTTCACCCCATAAAATGTCTTGTTGTACCCAATTCCAAATATTTTATACAGAAGATTATCACAAATCAAAGAACTTTAAAAACAGTGATAAAAAAAAATACCGGATACTCACTTCTAGTGCATGGACTTCCTTGTAAAAGTCAGCCTCCAAGTCGGTGTACTGGAGCTGGATTTTTTTAAGCGCCTTAACACGTTTCTTAACAGCTACAGGTAGGGACTGAAATCGAATATACAGTTCAATACAAACTTGCCACTTAAATTACTTCATATCTATACTGATATTATGGATTGTCACAGTACTTATCATTTATTACAGTACCAAAATTCCCACCTTGTATATTTCCTAACATAAAAGCAATCACATATTTACAAAAGAAAAAAAGTCAACACTATAGTTTAAAAATAGTATCTGACAAGGCGGCCCTATACTGTAATGCATGTACAACAATTTACTATGGCTTCCTAGGGTATAACTTTCACTACTACTCCCATTACCTACAGTTTTGGATGGAAAATTACTGTTATTAATAAATAATGGTTCCTCATCAAACAGAGATATCAACTACAGCTAACCCTTGATATACAATGAATAAAATACTTATATGCACCAATTCTAGTGTAAAATACTAATGTAAAATTAATTAGTGGATAAAAGTATCTTATTCATTGTTGATTGAGGGTCAGCTGTACTTCCCTTCAAGCTTCCCTGGGAACTAACAATACCTTTAAATTCTATGTTCAATGAGCACAAAACAAACAAATTAACGAAAAATATAAAAGCATTAAATGCACAACACACAAAATGGTATTAATAGACAACTACTAAGTAAACTTATTCCACTTGCAGGTAAATTCTTTTAACATATTTTATACATGTATCATATGTTTTCAAGCTTGGCACACACAAAATCAAGTTGCAAAAACCTTTCGAGTGCAACCATAACTTTATTGATTTAAGAGAACTAGTCAGTGAGAAATTAGTCTGTTATTTCAGTAACAATCCATACATAATTCCTAAGCCGTGAGGCACATGACAAGACAAAATTATACTATTGCACATCACTCAACTATTAACATTATATTTGTATTGGGTGGGCTTGAGTATATGGACTGCAACTGTAATTTTAACTTTAGAAAAGTTAGAGATACGGGTAAGTGGAAGTTACAATACAGTACAGCCTCAAAATTAATTATCATGTTACTATAACTTACTTAAATTAGATGTACACTCGTGGACAAAAGTATCGCACCCCCTCCTAACAAGATATTTGATTTGAACTGATAACACTGTTGATCTCACCTTCTCTCACAAATTCAACAGTGTTACAGCTCAAATCAAGTCTCAGAATGGGAGCACAAAATGTGTCCATGATAGTACTAATGCATAACTTGATTATATTATATACAAACACAAAGGGTCGTTTCATCTACACTTCTTAATAAATGAAATTATACAGAAAATTTTATGAAGCTGAAGAACAACCAGATTTATAACAAGTATTTCAGCTAAACTAAAGCTCATTATACTCTCAAACTTCTTTTCATACCAGTAGATAATTTTTTATTTTAGTTTCAGCACCAATGAGAATGGATCAAACCAAAATAATTCAAAACCACAAAACACACGTACACAAAGCACATTAATTTTGTGCTTTAATATTGAACACATCTGGTACACCTACATAGATGGTCAAATCAAGTTTAATACTGTATATCCTCCCACTGAAATCTACTACAGACAACACCAAGATAAGAGTTTTCTGGACCCTTAGTCTGGTCTGATGGTGTTAAAACTAAAATAAGAAATTCCCCTACATAAATATAATGTACACATAAGATCACCCTGTAAATGAAGGACGCCTTGGCAATATTTGTACTTCTTTGGATTTCTGCGAGTCTCAACTGAACTTTTAATTAAATTTGTGAAGGGAGGCTGTGTATTTGTCTAAGCTATATCATAGCAGCACTTAGATTAATTCAGCTATGCTAATCAAAAAGATTAAGCAGCAGAAAGCACAATATAGGTGAGGTAACTTGAGGGGAAAAAAAGCTAGCAGCCGTATTGATGTGAAAAAAAAAAGAGCATCACTGTAGAGACGTTTCAGTAAAAGAATATTGTACATGCTTTACACCTTTGGAAATGTGATTATTTATACCCTCACCAGATGAGAAACTGTACTGTATTATTACCTAATTCATTATATCTTGTACCCAGGTTACAGGAAGGTTCCCATTCAGTTACATACCCTTAGGCATCCTAAACTTATATAGAGCTGTAGAGTTTGGACAAACTAATAACCAACCTTCCATTACCTAACAAGGTCAGCACATATAGTCATCAGTAGCAATAGCTCCCCTTTATAGTGCTAATATTGTATAGAAATTCACACCAAGTTGTAAGCAAAGCAATTTTTAAGTAACTTGGAATAATTAGTACACCTAAACAGTGTTAGTCAATGCAGTCATCCCCATTTCTTCTGGTAATTAGTATTTGGCCTTTCCTGAAGCCCTGAAGCTGTAAAAAGATACTCCCTCCCTTAACTTTCACAGCAAAAATGTAACCTTTCCTTGCTTCACAACCATAACTCAAAAATCTGGTGACTTTAAAGATAATTTAAAGGTGCAATCAGAGATTTATGTAAAGGAAAACACTACAGTACTGCACTAAATAAAACATGCTTTTATATTATGCATATGGTTCTTAAGGTAATGATCTATTGCAGTTTTAAAATCCTAACCTCAAGCTTTTAGACATCAGAACTTTAACCAAAAATTCCTCAAAACATTGCTTAGTTTTAAATAGAAGATGTATGTTTATATTTGAAATAAATGTATTCTCACAATAAAGCTATTATTGCACTGCACACCAAAACACAAGACTGAAAATGTTGAAATATTTACATGTATGCTAAGCAAATATGAGCATGCACTACTGAAGTAAATGAATATTAAAAGCAGGTGTCACACACTTACATTCCTTTACCATAAAGCAAAAGTGTAAAGTACAAGAGACAGATTGTAAATAATTAGAGGAAGAAAATTAGAACATGCAACTGCCAGGAGCATACAAACACCCCAGGTATTACAGCTAAATTACTCAATCCCCTTACATTTTAGTGGGACTCCAAAGACAACAGCATTTATGACTGGTAAGAAAAAACCTGCGTCAATTCAAACGTTCCACCACAACAAAAAGTATTTGAAAAACAAAACACTCTTCTTCTACCAAGAAAAGGGTTGTGCTATAAATGCATAAATTGCTTAGTAATATTTAGGAACTAATCTGCTATCTAATACCAATAAGCTTAAGCTATTCATATATATACCAAGCTAATATTAAGGGACCCTGTGATGGTCAGAAAATTGGAGACAAACAAGTCCTACCAATATTGCCACAAAACACCACCTATATGGACGGAGCGTGTTTCAAGGAAGTCAGGAGGAATTAGAAGCCTCCTATTTTCACACACAATCACAGGGTCCTTAAACCTGTACAAATTTTTTAAATCTATATTTAGGACTATCTGACTGGTAGATGGTAGGTGATGAATCATATTATTCTTGACCTCAGAAATTTTACACTTAGTGATCATGTTCGGGAAAAAAATTCTGCTACCACTTGACTTGACTAATTTAAATTCATATAAACATACTTAAACTCCACACTGGAAAATCTACATGCCAACACAGAGTGGTGAACAAAATGGTCACAGCACCAAATTAAGAAACAAGCTGTAACTCAACACGGTAAGAGTAAATACAAAATGAATATCTCAAAAATTACAAATCTTTGGCTTTGAGACCAGAATGAACTTAATGGGAGGCAAACAGTAGGCCCTTCATATAAGACGAATGAGTTTATCACTATCCTTTAAAGACAGGCTTGATACATCACTTAGTGTGTATGGTAATGAATAACAGAAGCCTGGGAAACCAACTGGTGGTCTTCAATGAAGGACTGAAAGTAAAATGAAGTGGTGGTGGATACAAGCCTTTAATTATTGAATATCAAGGGTCCGGTCACAGTAGTCATACGAGCGGCAGTGAGAGTAGTGTTTAGTTAGTGGTTTGGCGGTGGGGGGGGGGGGGGGGAGTAATGGCCGTTGAGGGTATTGACCTATTGTATATTTTAGCAATGCAGCAACAAAGATTGCATGAAGGAGCAAAAGGACATGGTCAATCATAAGAACACACCAAGTACTGTAGAGCATTTACGCTACGGACGTTAAAAAAATCGGAGAAAAGTGGCAGCAGTAAATTGTGTACACAACCACGAGGGATGTCATAATGAGTACGGAATGCTCCAGTTACCAGATAAAACTCCCTAGCAATATCTAATAAGTGTATTCTTCCTGTGGCCAACTGAATATTAAAAATTCAAAACAAACATGAAATAGATGGTAGATTCGAATCAAACTGAATATCTAAAGTAGACGGGTAATTAATTATGATATTGGGTAGCTGACGTTTCTTTACTAAGCAATTTATGCCTACAATATAAGAGCACTAACCACTTTTGGCAGAAAAATTAATGTCCACACATTTACAGGGTTGATTCTCTTTATATATATAAGTTCAGTAAAATTACAAATTATGTACTGTATATGTACAATGTATGTACAATTCTCTGGTGACATGATTTATTTGATATTCAACAAAATCCTCCAACAGCAAGCTAGAAAATCAAAATTATTTAAAGCTTAAAAGAAAATATTCCTTGATAGTTGTGACTTGTTAAAAAGCAATAAATGGACTGAATGAACCTGCACAGAACATTGCTTCCAGACTAACTACAGAATCTTCAAACATATTAAAAGTTTATTTTAGTCACAACTATCTACCAGATTTTTTAAGGAAAAATAAATACCGGCTAGTAAATCATATTCAGCAATATTCTGTGCCAGAATGTTTCAATCAGAACCAGAGATGATGATGTAAAATCATACTTTAACTACGGTACTAGGCTATTATTGCAAACTGTATAAAACTTATGGAGTTGCACTATAGTACTTGAAAATTATGCTTATATATTAGTGTAATAATACTAATGCTTGCTATCACCATGTTTAAAAATCAAATAAATCATTTGTTTACTGAAACTATATTTCAACCCTGTATCTTACACCAATGTAACCCGAGGGAGTGCCAAGGAACCGACGAAGTTTGGTCTGAAGGGCAGCCAGCACCTGAGGATCCTTCATCAGCTTGTCCACAAGTTCCTTGCGCTCACCCTCTTCACCCTCCTCCTCCACGTCATCAACTTCCTCCTCAGACATCTCTTCCTCGGCAGCAGGTGCTGTTGTTGTTCCCTTCTCTGGATCTGCCATGGCTGTATATCTTGTTTATGATCTGTAGGTAAAGTAATTGCCATGTTAAAACACACACTCAGAAATGTTTCAGTAGTAAGATTTAACACACCTGCAAACATGTACAGTAAACCCTCGATATGCAATGAATAAAATACTTATATCCACCAATTCATTTTACACTTATCACTCATTGATGACCACCAAATATTTTCCCAGGCTTGTGTTATTCATTACCATACACACAAACTAAACAATTTACTGACCCAGTGTTAAAAGGATATATGTGATCAATTTTATCATCTTATATTGAGGGAGTACTGTACGTATGTTACTAATTTTTGCGGTTGTCTGTGGTTTGGTCAATAACAGTTTGAACCCGTGTTGTAAACAAGTATCTCTTCACAGCTCTGATTGATCCATTTGATAAAACATTTCATTTGATGTTGGGAAAGGATGTAGTATAATTGTGAATATTTGGTGGTTTTCAAGGAGTGATGAGTGTAAAATGAAATGGTGGATATAAGCATTTTATTCATTATATCTCCAGGGTCAGCTGTACTTTCGTCGAAGATAAAGTTTATAACACCAGCCAGAGTTATACTGGTAATACATACGAGAAGAGACTGCCCTGTACTTCCTTAAACCTAACAAGAAAAGTAAACCCTGGATGGAACTATATGGCACATGCATCAACGTTGGTGGTGTTGCCAAAACGTTACTGGGAAGATTGATGGATTGATATTAAGTGCTGCAACAGTGAGGTCATTTAGTGAGACAGCAAGTAGTACCAGTATGTAAATATAAAGGAAAGGGGGACAGTTGAAAAATTGAGAGGGAGTGGCTGGGGCCAATGAAGTGCCAAAACCCTTTAATTTTTGTCCACATTACTACAGGCAATACCCCCCCCCCCCATACGAAGAATATACCGGGAAGAAGCAGCTTACACAAATTATGGTAAAAAAATGAAAATAAAGACAAATGTATGTCATAAAAGGTCCTATGTATAAATCACATGCATGTTATACGAGGACATAACGGGAAAACCTCTTACGTATTTTGGAGGACTACTGAACTATGCCAGGATACAAACCACCTCAATGTGTTTCCAATAGGGCATCTGTTTGTAGCCCTCCTTCCCTTTCCTAACACTAGGTTCTCCCTCATTACGAGAACAGGAGACTCTCTGATTCCTCCCGACCGTGGGTCGATTCCACATTTATTTTAGTTTGTTAGCTTCCTAACCAATGACACTTGTAAAGATTCATTCATTATTTTCCAAAAGCTGAGTATCCACATTCACAAAATCTAACCAACAGACGATGATGATCACTGCATAGTTTACTCAACATATACAGTACATTAAATAATGCACCCATAAGTAATTTACACAGCAAAGATTCTTTCGTTTGCATGCTTACAAACCACTATCAACGACTATGGAATTGACCCTGTGACAAAACAAGCCCCTTCCATACAGGCGTGTGTCTTGTGGCAATATTTGAAGGACTCGCTTACCTCCAATTTTCTGACTACATCACACACAGGATCCATTAAAAATACCGACTCATTGCTGTGAATTACAAGACCATTCCAGAAAGACACTACACAAAACTGTGTGACCTAAATAGCCTAGTGGATGGATGGCTACCCCTATAAATATGACTGGAAGGATACCTCAATAAATATGGCTGGCTGGCTACCCCTACAAAAATAGCTAGCTGACTGAATACCCCTATAAAAATTACTGGATGGCTACCCCTACAAAAATGGCAGTCTGAATGGATACCCCTACAAAAAATGGCTGGCTGGCTGAATACCCCTATAAAAATGGCCGGACAGCTACCCCTACAAAAATGGCTGAATGGATGGATACACCTACAAAAATGGCTGGATAATCCCCTATAGCATGTCCTCCACCTCCACACAATTTTATATCTACACTACACACACACAGCACTAGAAGACAAACTGTATTATATTTGCAATCTGATGCCTGCTCAAAAAAAAATATATACATGGAAAAAAAAAACTTGTACAGTCACACTTTTCTCCCCTTCACACACACAGGAGATAAGCAGGTGAGCAGCAGCAGCAGCAGTAGAGGCAAGCAGGACCTACATATCCCCTTTAAACTTCAATATATTATAACCAAAGTAGACCAACTCTGGATATTGCATCGTAGGTAAAGCCTGTTTGGACCACACATACATACACACACACATGTACACATACATACAGTCACGAACACTAATAAATGTACAGTAATAAGTAATTCCAATGGAGATCTTATGGTGCATTTCATTACGTTATCTAGCTAGGTATTTCAAGCACACCTGGATACTTATTAGTGCTCGTGACTGTACACACACACACATCTTACCTGTCCACAAACCACCCAAGTACAACACAGGATATTATAATTATATTCCACCCATAGACTAGATAGTGGTGCCTGGGCCTGAGCTTGGTTGGTCTTGTTCCTAAAGTAAGACCTACCGATACAAGCAATGACGTCACACATACACACACACGCGCACACGGACGGAATATCACACACACACATACAGACAGCACATCTCTCTCTCACACATATATAGGCCTACACACACACAGCACATCTCTCTTACACACACATATATAGGCCTACACACAAGGCACATCACATTTCCCACACAAGAGCCGTATGCAAGAACCTGTGGTGCACACGATGGCCCTGTTTTATCTAAGTTATGTATGGAGTCATCGTATCAGTACTACGCCATCGTATACACCATGAACGTTCTTGAATACGGCCCACCCACGAGCCTGACAGCACATCATATCTCTCATCTCATTCCGGCAACCTTTATACTCAAATTCACAATTAAGTTCATATGCATTATTGATCTTAAGTTATCGATTGTATTGTGCTTTGTAAATGGTTTAAATAAGGTTTATAATTCGATTTACGTATGTTATTTTATCGATCATAGCTTAGTAAATGGTTTAAAGTTCGACGTATGTATGTTATTCCGTCGTTGATGGTGAATGTGGATACCCCATTTTCTTATCCTGGTTTTATATATTTGGATTTTATTATATTCTCAACGAAAGGTCGGGCCATGAGATTCCCTTATAAGGCCATGTGACCCCCTTTATATCTAGGCAAAATCATAATTATTAACTAGTGCCTAATAATGTCAAGCGTGGTGGGGCCTGACATGGTGATGGAGACGAGGGGGGAAGTGGGATATATGGGCCTATTTCAATATCATTCGTGGTGTATACGATGGATCCATGGATAAAACACCACAGACATCATTGTGCAAGTACCACGCCATCGTATACACCACGAATGTTCATGAGTAAGGCCCAGAGAGAGACAAACAATGTGTTGGTGTTGGCGGTGGTAATGGCAGGATAGAGATGGATGTATGTATGTCCCACGTGAGCACCAACAAGACAAAGAAAATAACACCATTTTCCTTAACACACATTTAACACACCCTTGCTCTATATATTCCAGCCCCTCGAGACGCCCTACATTCCCCTATACCTTCGTCACCGTCGTCAAAATGGAGAGGCTCAGCTTTTCTGTAGCTAAATATGAGAGGAGAACATGCGCCGTGTTCACTTACCTTACGTCGTGGGTCCTGTGTGTGTGTGTGTGTGTGTTTGTGGCGGCCTTGGTATCATCCCCACTAACTAATAAAATAACTTATACCTTCACTAACAACATATCACCATAAACATGCATTAAATAAAAGACTTGCTACTTCATCCCCAGCGTGGGTTGTCCTTTAAATGTATATAAAAATCAATGAAGGCAAGGTGTTGTTAATAAATGTTCGAGGACTGACCTTCCCTCGGTGAGCTCCAGCGGCAGACAGACACTGGCAAACATGCGGCAAAGATGGCGGGAAACACCGGGTCACGTGACTTGGAGAATATATACACGGAGATATTATATTCTCATGTTATACCTTTCATTCTTTTACGTTTTAAATAACACATGCATTAATCATATCTAGTAATTAATTGTGACTGAATTATATGATCATAAATGTTCTATCTCTATTCTATGCTTTTCGTTGCCACCTATTTCTCCACTTTGTATCATTAATGCGGTATGTGACGTCACAACCACGGCCAATCATCGCCTTGGAAGAGCTTTGGCGGGAGAATGTACAAGTCTGAGTCACTCACAATGTCTCACATATAAAAGGGAAATACTAGACATGCTATAAATTATGTTGTGTAATTCCACGGAAGGAAAAGAAGCAGCTGAGTCTTTCATGAATAGAGAAGGAAGAAATTGTAGTACACGTTTCATTATAATAGTAATAGTGATGGACTCGGGAATGCATAGCCATTATTTAATTTGCATTCCGTTGGTGTTTTGTTCCGTGATTTATATTCTAAAGGCTAGTGAAGGTACTGCATATCTATTTACACTAACATATAGTATAAATATATTGATATATTGGATGGAGAGTATACAAGGAAAGATAATATTAAGAAATCTCACATATATGAAAAAGACTTTATATTTTGAACCTTCACTCACTTGAATGACTCAGTGATCTGCTGATATTTAAGCCAGAATGGAAAGTGAAAACAACTAGAGAATATAGAATTATGATATATGAACACAACGTTAGGAAAACAGGAAAAATACAGAATAACGTATGTACAGTATAGGCAAAAAAAATGCTATAAAAAAGGGAAGATGTGTCACAACTGAAGTTAACAATACAGACAACCTTAGTATCTTTTAAACGTATTTTATGAAATCTCCCATAATTTTATGTCACGTACGGTATATGCACACAACGTTAATGAAAACCAGAAAATACCGTACTGTACATGTATACAAGGTTAATGAAAACAAAAAATATACAGAATTGAAGTGTATGCACGCACATTATTTTTTGTCCCATAGTTGTTTTCTGGCATACTTTGGAGGAATCGATGCACTGCAATGTACCAAAAGTGAGGCCATAGTTGTTTCCTGACATACTTTGGAGGAATCGATGCACTGCAATGTACCAAAAGTGAGGCCATAGTTGTTTCCTGACATACTTTGAAGGAATCGATGCACTGCAATGTACCAAAAGTGAGGACATAGTTGTTTTCTGGCATACTTTGAAGGAATCGATGCACTGCAATGTACCAAAAGTGAATTATCCCTTTAACACGCTAAGGCAGGGCAGAGAAATGTAACTGGCAGCCGCAGCAGAAGGTCCAGTAATCCTTAATCTTATAACAATATAGTCTTACCTGCTGCATTATTACCAACTGTATACTAACTGGACCCCTTCATTATTACCAACTGTATACTAACTGGACCCCTTCAAATATCTAGTCTAACATAAGGATATTCTTATAAATAATCTTATTCCCTTTCACACCTACTACTAATTGTATTTATAGCGCCAGGAGAAGGTGATAGAGAGGTGAGACAGCAAGCAGAAATAAACTTGAAAAGAAAGACAGTTGAAGAATTGAAAGGGAGTTGCTGGGATCGAAGGGGCGCCAAAACTAAGGGATGGAGATCAATATTGGGTGTTTACAATATAACTCATGATAAGATCAGATAATAAACATGATAACTCATCTTATACACACACACACACACACACACACATATACCCATACAAACACACACAACGTCTCATCCTACACACACACACACACACATATACCCATACAGATACACACAACGTCTCATCCTACACACACACACACACATATACCCATACAAATACACACAACGTCTCATCCTACACACACACACACAGACACACAACAGCGTCTCATCCTACCCTATGTTACACTCACAGTACATTGACACACACACAGTCTCATATTACCCTACACACACACACACACACACACAACATCTCATATACACACACACACACACACACACACACAACATCTCATACACACACACACACACACACACACAACATCTCATATACACACACACAATTTCTCATATACACACACACACACACAACATCTCATATACACACACACAATTTCTCATATACACACACACACACACATACACACACACAACAATAATAGTTGCCTTTTATTGCTTGGATCTTTTGGAGGAATCAATTGCTCCAGATTAACCAACAACACACACACACACACACACACACACAGAGGGAAGGAGGGGGGGAGGGAGGGAGGGGAGAAAGTATTAGGGAAGAGGAGTAGGGGGGAGGGAGGAGGGGGGAAGGGGAGTGGGGAAAGGAGTAGAAAAGGGGAGTGGTTGGAGGGAGGGGGGTAAGGAGTGGGGGGAGTATTGGGAGGGAGTGAGGAAGGGGGGGAGTAGGGAAGGGGAGTGGGGGTAAGTGTGGCGGGGTGATGGTGGAGGGGAGTAGGGGGAGAAAGGAGTAGGGAGGGGGAGTGGGAGTGAGAGGAGGGGGGAGTTTGTTGTGCATATACGTATATATATTTTTTTTTTTGTATATATATATAACTGATGATAATAATAAAATATAACAGATTTATATAGATTAATAATTATTAATATCCATTCATTTCATAATAAAATATAAATGTATGTCTGTTATGTATTGGTGTTCATTCATTTTACTTAACCCAATTAACTTATATAATAATAATAATAATAATAATAATAATAATAATAATAATAATGAGAAGAAATCGAGGGGTGTATGTGGGTCTGTGTGTATGTGTGTGTGTGTGACAGTCCATGTGTGTGTATGTGTGTGTGTATGTGTATGTGTGTGTGTGTGTGATTCCGTGTGTATGAGTGTGAATGTATATAATTATGAGTCCATGTGTATGTGTTTGTGTGTGTAAGTCCATGTGTGTGTGTATGTGTGTGTGTGTGTGTGTGTGTGTGATTCCGTGTGTGTGTGTGTGTGTGTGTCCCCTCTCCCTCCTATTGTATTTGATTCATATTGATAGAAGAGTACGCACACACACACGCACACACGCACACACACACACACACACACACACACACACACACCTATACTTACATCAGAAGGACACACATACATACACACACATCTAGGATATACACACACACACATACTTACATCAGAAAGACACACACACATACACACACACACACACATACTTACATACATCAGAAGACACACACACACACACTACTAAGACACATACACATACACACACATCTTGGACATACACACACACACACATCTAAGACATACACACACTCTTGCCACCGTCACCCCTATAACACACACACACACACATACACACAGTTATCTATATCTATATGTGTTCTCTCTCTCTCTCTCTATCTCTATCTCTCTCTCACACGCACACACACACACAGTTATGTATATCTACGTGTCCTCTCTCTCTCTCTCTCTCTCTCTCTCTCTCTCTCTCTCTCTCTCTCACATCTTGAACTAATGAAGGTTTCGACTCAGGTGGGTTGTGTGTGTGTGTATGTGTGTGTGTGTGTGAGAGAGAGAGAACACATATAGATATAGATAACTGCGTGAGAGAGAGAGAGAGAGAGAGAGAGAGAGAGAGAGAGAGAGAGAGAGAGAGAACACATATAGATATAGATAACTGTGTGTGTGTGTGTGCGAGTACTCTAGGTGTGTGTGTGTGTGTGTGTTGTTGTCAGAAAATCCATTGGAAGTTATAGAGTTTGTCAACAACACCTTACGTCAACTCATTATTATTATTATTACACCGCCCCACTCCGTATTGTTTTCGGTGCCGGATATTTATTTATTTATCTGTTCGTGTGTTTGTTTATGGTCTAGCGTTCACAGGTTTAGCCGTATGATGTTCATTTTATTTCTATTGATAGATATTCATCAGAACACAAAATGATTAACTTTTGGGCAAAGTCACTCTAATTTATTAAAGGTACGGGTCCACTTGAGAGCTGAGAGTGAAATAAATGTCGAGAGAACTCACAAAGAGCGTGTCCACCTGAGAGAACTATATCACTCTCGAGAGTCGCTGAGATAAAATGTCCGCGAGAACTCTCAGAAGCGTGTCCACTGAACACACAGACAGAGCAAGTCGCCGAGAGTAAAGAGTCTCAAGTGAATTCAGTGTGTGTGTGTGTGTGTGTGTGTGTGACATAATATATATATTTTATGGAATATGAAATTAAACCAAACCAAACTTTTGACGTCAACTTTTACTAAACATTAAAGTATATTTGTGATACCGGTAATCTATTTACAATATTATTATATTTTTGAAAACCACTGAAATATCCATAATAATCAATATTTTGAAATTATAATCATATTTACATTAATATTTTTTTGGAAAACTTGTTTTTGAAGACAGCTGTATATGCTTATTATTATTATTATTATTAAATATTATACTTATTATTATTATGTTTTATTTTTGTTGTTTTATCTTGTATTTACACTATTTAACTTCCGCCCTTTCACTCTCAGCTATATCAACACACTGAAAGTGCCTGAGAGTACTCTCAGGATAGTGGGAGAGCTGTGTCCACTAGTGTCACGAATCACTCTCC
>JAWZYT010002183.1:0-67500 GCA_034508575.1 Petrolisthes manimaculis | reverse complement strand
CTGGGTTGGTCCAGGTTGCTCTGAGAGCAACCCGGGTTGGGGTGAACCGGGTTGACTGGTGTAAATAGAACATGCCAAATCAACAATTCGAGCAACCGGGTTGCCTGACCAGGGTTGATATGGCATAAATAGAAGACGCCTTAAATAAACAAATAAATAAATAAATAAATGACGACGACGACAGCAGCGGCAAAGTCTCCCCTTTCAATTTACCTCTAATTTTCTCTATAATCATGCAATTGAAAATCACAAAAGTTAAAGGGGAACTTGTATAATTTCTTATGTTTCCCCTTCTCTAAACTCTATTTGACTGGAGAGAGAATGATGAAAATAAACATACGTGCAGTGTTCACTTACTGTAATTCTTTCAATACTTATAATTTGGAGTATATTGGTCTTGTTATGTCTGAACACTACCTCTCCCCACCGAGCTTACAAGCAGACTGACATCAATTTGAATTTAATTCGACCCGAGTCATGGCTAATAAATGATCGAGTTTTTTTTTTTTATATATCACCAAGCCCTCCTCAAAAAAAGGTTCAACCATCAACGGTTTCTGCGGTCAAAATTATGTACGGTAACCTTTTTTTATTATTATGATTATTCTCCTCGATGTAGTGGACGGCATATTCAAGAACATTTAATTACTTTGTGGTGTCTACGATGGTGTGGTAAAGGTGTACGATGGATGACTGTATAGGTGTTGCATGTTTACCTCTATAGTCATCATCGTATCATTGCCACGCCATCGTCAATACCATGGTTATAATTCTGGCATACGATTGATTGTTTGTTTTGGTAATTTGGTAGTTTGTCACGGGGATTATAATTCATTGTTATTGTTATTATTATTAATATTGTTATTATTATTGTTATTGTTATGTTATTATTATTATTATTGTTATTATTATTGTGATTGTTATTATTATTGTGATTGTTATTATTATTATTATTGTATTTTTTATTATTTATTTGGGTTTGTTTCTCCCCCAATCTATTACACTTGTCTTTTGGTTTGTTTGATTCCTCCAAAGTATGCCAGAAAACAGAACCAACAGAGGAACCACAAATCAATGGTGTTCTGTTGTTTGGAATAGTTTGGAGGATGCAGTTGCTCCAGATTTGCTAGCATTGTACAGTCGGCGGCAAAAGTCCTGCTGTCGCCTCACCTGCTTCACCGAGACGCACAGTGTTCATAGACTCGAAAAATACCATATTTTCTATATCATATAATCTCGAATCTATTAACATTGCGTGCCTCGGTGAAGCAAGTGAGGCGACAGGACTTTTGCCGCCGACTGTACTATTCCCTCAACTTTCCTTCTATACTCACGAATCTAAAATAATAATATTTATCCAAGTATGTGTGCTACCATGAAACAGGATAAATGTTATAATTGGTTTGCTGCTATGTCAGATGATTAGTAACTTCAACAAGACCTACAGTACATATTTACTGTATAATGCTTCATGATTGTACACACATAGGCATGTAGCATATAGCACTGTAGAAAATTTATGATTATATACGGTAGTCATGCAAGTTTCAATGGGACTTCTATATATACCTTTCTATAGCTCAGTGAAGTAACAAAGGGCGATGCTATGGATGGTATTATTACAGTTAAGTTTTTCTTTATCGTTCAATTCATATTGTAAAATAATAGGAACTGCCACTGAACAACGGAGAGTACCTTTCATCAAAGAAGCATTTTAATACATGGTAGAATAACGTTTTGTTATTATAATAATACCTCCGTATACTGTACCTAACCTTTTACTTACTGTACTGACGACAGAACATGTTTGTGACATCAACGATCAATCCTTGTCAACCTGCAGGAAGGTACGTGTTGTTTGTCCACCTCCTTACCACCACCCTACTTCAGCTGACCTCTAACCTCACCACCAGTAGCACCTACTATAGGTTAGACACTTTCCATAGCATGGTAACCAGCCTGACAATTATGGGTCACACAGTGGTTACATCGCTCCGTAACAATCTAGAAGGTTACGTGGTGTACTGGAAAAAAGGAATGGACTAAATGAACGATTTCCCAAACACACAACATTTTTTTACAGTTTTATTCATGTGTCAGCATTCCTGTTATATCATTATGTATTAATTAATGCCATGTAACCAATGAGAACTCAGCAGCATCAATGGGTACAAACACTGTTACCAGTTAAGCGTGCCCGTCGGCGTCATATGGCACTGCTTTACTATTTACTCCATTTTCTTTGTCTTGTATGTAATTATGCCAGTTTTATTCAATGATACAACGAAGTGACATGTTAGAAATATGTTCCTTTCTTAGCTTAGTTTATTATATATGAATATATAGTATGTATGGAACCCAAGCAGTCACTTTTGTAGAATCGATATGAAGATAAATTATTCTAAGGTATAAGACATACATCTGCTACAATTATAAATATGCTACATTTTACAAATACGAGGATAACAATGAGTAACTTTCAAGTAAAAATATAAACAAACTATTTGTTTCCATAATAGGCCTAAATATTTAGCAAAATTGACTATAGATTTTAGGAATTATTTTATGAACTTTTTAATCAAACCTAGCGGATAATGAGTAGATATTTTACCGAACAAAATGTTTGCACTTTACCTATAAATCTAGCATTTTTTTTTTACCAGCTTAGTGCCTTTAGAGATGTTATAAATTAGTTAGTGGGTAAAGAAGGTAAAAACAACATAATTCCAACCGGTAATAGAGTAGATAATTATACACCTAGCAAAATATTCAACACTTTACTTACAAATCAAGCGTGTTTTTTTTTTACCAGTAGGAATATAGCGCCTTTAGATCATTTTTTTCATAACTTCCGTCAACTACCTAAACCTACTTATAAATCAAGCATTTATTTGTAGTATAAGTATGGTAAGGAAGGTTTATATGTGGAACATCAGAAATAGCAAATGGGGGAAGAAATGTGAGAGAATGGTATAGATGAATGGTATGGTTAGAGAGGAATTATGCATGAGTGGAAAATAATAATGAGCAGGAATAGAGAGGGGCTAGACTGGGATACAAGAAAGTGGAAAAGTGAGATTGACAAAGAAGTGAAATGTATTGGGCTAAGAAAGTGGAAAAATGATATGAACCAAAAGGAAACTCTTGTATGGTAGCCTATAAGGAGAAAGAATGTCCAGAGTATGTGAAGTGGTATGAGGGAAGTCTGGGTGGTGATCTATTCTTTCGAGCCAGAGCTGAATATATGGAGATGAATGAAAGAAGTTATATAAATGGTGTGAATCCCGAAGCAAGGTATGTCATAATAATAATGCCAGATGTGTGACACAGGAGAGGATGAAACTGCAGTATAACATGTGATGCTGGGATGTGAGAAGTATGAGAGAGACAGAACAGAGATAATGCAGATCATCTTGATTGAAATGGAATATGATGGAATGGAATTAACAGGGAGAGAATGGATGATATTACTGCTAGGTTTGTGTGAACAGAGCACAGATGAGTTGATTGATGCTGTGAAAGAATTCTTGGAGAAAATGTGGTTATGTAAGAAGTAGAGAGTGAATAGATATGCGTTTTTTTTTTATTTCTAGTTACAGGAGCTGCCGATACAAAGGCCAACCCTCTGGAATAAACACCCAGGGTACAGCAAGATCAAGATCAAGATCAACATTATCGCTACACCAGAGCATCAGTTTAGCAATTTTCCGATAAGTTTGAGTTGGCAACATTGCAAGTGACTGACGCCGTAATGGAAGTCGATCTTTACTGAGTGTTGACCGTCCTATGAATTAACCTGTTTTCCCTGTCAGGTAAGCTATATTTACCACGATATATTATATAAACGTGATGGCGGATGTATATAGATAGTGAATATATATAAATTAACGTGTGAAATAGTAGTGGATAGTAGTAGTAGTTGTTGGTAGTAGATGGCGTACTTTGATTGAATTAATTCCTACTACAGTATTATTATTATTATTATTATTATATAAACATGATGGCGGAAGTATATAGATAGTGAATATATATAAATCAACGTGTGAAATAGGTAGTAGTAGTAGTAAATAGTAGTGGTAGTGGATGGCGTACTTTGATTTAATTAATTCCTACTATTATTATTGTTTTTATTTAACCATTATTGGGAAGTACTGTATATAGATAGTGAATATATATAAATTAACGTATGAAATAGATAGTAGTTCAAGTTCAAGTTAAGAGGTGCAGGAGATTTAATTTAGGGATCCAGGGTAGGATTAGGATGAGAGTGAATCAGGTTAGGGACTGTGGGTTGAGGATTAGGATTGGGGAGGTAATGATTGGTGATCCTATTTCTAAGCGTGTCAAGAGTGTCCAGGGCTATTAACTATATGAGATGAGAGATGATTCCACTCTTAGATGCTGTGGGGAAATAATTATATGTGCCTAAGTTAAATATATCAGTGCTCGTCTGGTATGTATGGTAGTTTAAGTTGTGGCTGCCTCTAGTGGACCGTATACTTGTAGGGTGTAGATATGTGTCTTTGTCTATGTCAACTAACTTGTTTGTGATTTTGTATAAGTATCATCTGTTGTCTGTATCCGTCTTCGTGTTGCTAATGGGTCTAGTTTTGTGTCTTGTTTAAGCAAAGTGACTGATGTAGTGTGTGTGTAATCACGTCTGGCCCATCTTACAGTTTTATTTTGTAAGGACTCTAATTTATTGATATTATTGTAAGTGTGTGGGTCCCAGACGGTGTCGCAATACAGTACTCTAAGTATGGATTAACGAAAGTGTTGTAAGCAATAATTTTGATGTCTGTGTTACACCTGCTGAGGTTCCTGCGCAAGAACTGGCGCTATAGGCCCTCGATATTGTGGCACCTAATATCCATCAATCAAAAAAAAAAAATCCCTCTTAACTTTCTATTTCCTTTCTGCTTGCTGTCTCCCCTCTCTTATTACCTTTTTTTCCTTAATAAACCATTGTCGTTTTGTATTACAGATATATACTGGTGGTGTGAGAGGCAAGATGGCGGATGGATTGCTTTCCCTGTCCTGGAATAATCATAAGGCCACGTTTTGCCATATCTTGTCGACCCTAAGAGAAAAGGTAAGTACTATTGATGACTTAATTAAGGACCCTGTGAACGTGTATGAAAATTGGAGGCTTCCGATTCCTCCTGACCATGCCACGAAACAAACTCCTCCCATATAGGTGTGTGTGTTTCGTGGCAATATTTGAAGGAATCGTTTATCTCCAATTTATTTTTACTAAAGTACATACACATTAAAATACCTACACATTCATACATACATTCATATACTAAATTACCTACATGCACAAAATACATACATACAGTACATTCATATACTAAATTACCTAAATGCACAAAATACATACACACATACTGTACATAAATACATAAACAGAAATATACATACAGACATACATAAATACATACACACACACTTTAAAAGCCAATTTAAACAAATGAATGCTAATTGGAAAGTACACCCCGGTTTGTAAATTCGCGACCACATACTTAGATGATTATGCCATTTGAGGTGGTAACATTTATTTGGAGAGGAATCAGAGTAGGTGGAACATAATAGAGGGACATGATACAATCTCTTACCTACAATGACACCTTCCCCACTCAGTGTTACCAACTCAGATGGCATGAGCATTTGGGGACATGGTTACGAATTCACGAGCTTGAGTGTACAATCTGAGCACATAGTCCTTGACCAGGGTGTGAAGGGAAGTCTGTTCAAAGACTATGTGCCTTGACTGAGTGTACATCCAGCCTTCATCCTAATATCATCCATCATCCTTCCCAATCATCCAGTCTTCATCCTAATAACATCCATCATCCAGTCGATTCCACAGTGGTATTAGTTTGTTAGCTTCCCAACCAAACACACTTGTAAGGCTTCATTATTTCCAAAAGGTGAGTATCCACATTCACAAAATCTATCCAATATTTAGATAATGATGATCACTGCATAGTTTACTCACCAAATTCATTAAATAATTCACCCAGAAGTCATATTTATGGCTAATAGTCTTTTGTTTGTGTGCTTACCAACCACTGGAATCGACCCCAATTCTTCATCCTAATATCATCTGGCACCCTTCCCAATCATTCAGTCTTTATTGTAAAGTGTACCAGTTAGCATTATGGTATTTCTACACTGAAATATTAGCAACATTACTTGAGCTATATTATTATTATTTACTATATTATTGTAAAGTGTACCAGTTAGCAGTAGGGTACAGTATTTCTACACTGAAATATTAGCAACATTACTTGAGCTATATTATTATTTACTATATTATTGTAAAGTGTACCAGTTAGCAGTAGGGTATGTGAAGTAGGTCTACTTAAAGACATCAGTTGAAATATTTCTTTATGTTTTACAGGAAAGATACACAGATGTGACATTGGCCTGTGAAGGAAAGTTCTACCCGGTACACAAGTTGGTGCTATCGACTTGTAGTGAATACTTTGAGAATATGTTTGAACACACTCCCTGTAAACACCCTATAATAGTGTTAAAAGATATAAAGAGTGATGAAGTTGAAAGCTTGCTAAGTTATATGTATGCAGGTGTGGTCAATGTAGCTCAGAATGACTTGGCTCGGTTAATCAAAGCTGCTGAAACACTCCAAGTCAAAGGTTTAGCTGTACCTGATGAACCACCTGTAGAAACACAGTCTAAAAGGTCACACCCTCCACCTTGGAGCTCAAGGGATGATAGGTCCAGTCCTCATCCCAAGAGGAAAAGAAGAGAGGAACCTGAACCACCTTTAGGGGAGTCACACTTGTCCAATTCACCGCCCACTTCACCAAGAGCCTCACCATATCATCCACCACCGCCACCACCACCACCACCCAGTGACTTCCAGCAGCATGATAGAATACATAATGAACCTAAAACCAATGAATCTAGAACAGATAAATCTATAGAGAGAGAAGAAGATACTGGTAGTCAATCCAACCCAAAGAATGAATGTAGAAGTGAACAACAACCTGCCAATCATCCATCACCACTACAGGTTGGTGGTTTTAATTTTAACTTGGCACTACTTGACTAATTAGGGACCCTGTGTGTTGTTTAGGGCTCGATTCCACAGTGGCATTGGTTTGTTAGCTTCCAAACCAACCACACCTGGAAGGCTTCAGTATTTTCCAAAAGCTGAGTATTCACATTCACAAAATCTATGAAACATTAAGATACCGTAATGATGATCACTGTGGAATCGATATTTAGTAAAATTGGAGATAAATGAGTCCTTCAAAATATTGCCATGAAACACACACCTATATGGAAGGAGCTTGTTTCGTGGCTTGAACAGGATGAATCAGAAGCCTCCGTTTCACATTCACGAACACAGGGTCCCTAAGAAAATGTTGGCATGTGCTGTAGCCTATATAGGTAAGTGGCATCTTCATTGTCCACCATTCTTGCAATGATGTAGTCAGCCTGGTGTCCTCTATAATACAAGGGGGGTAGTGATGGTTGGGGACCACACTGCCTAACTGTGACCCCACCAATGGTTTAAAAATAGCCTAGGAACTGGGACCCTTGTCTGTCAGGGGTCCATCACTAGCATTTGAGGGGAGGTGGCTGAGTGGTTAGTGTACTGGACTTGTAATTTAGAGGTCGGGAGATCAATTCGTCTCGTGTGAGAGCCTGAGAATATTTACTCTTCCAATTTGAGTTTGAGGCACTAACTATATTCCACTGAACATCGTAAAGCACCCTCACTGGTATCATAACAGCTGCAGTATTTCGGAATTATTCTCACTTTCATCCCTCTCTGGCTGGGTACCAATTCGGAAATAGTGACGTGTGTGTGAGTAGCAGGTGACCTAGGCCACAGTAACGGGCTTGATGAAGCATATGTCCAGTGTCAAAACAGATTTAAAAAAAAATATTATTGTTGCACAAGTCTACAATTGCTATATAATATTTCTGTATGTAATAATAAGGTAGGATGTGACCAGTTAAAAATATATTATTATTGCTGGATTAATACTGAGTGTAAATAATATACTGTTTAACATATTTACAGGTTATCGTAGATGACACGCTAGTCAAAGAGGAAGTTGAAGAACCTTTAGAAGACAATCAGGAAGTTCTATTAAATTCGGGAATGGATTATGGTTCAATAGCATCTGATTCAAGATTAGAAAACACAACAGAGGTCGGTGGTGGACAGGATCACAACCAGTTATTACCTAATAAGTTTGAACCATCATTGGTGTCTGGTCATCAATCCCTTCCTGATTCTGTTGTGGAAGCTCTGGCCGGGCCTTCAGGAATGCAAGGGGTAAGTATTATAATTGATCAATAAGTATATAATTATTATTTATCACTACAAAGTAGGCTCAATTCCACAGTAGTTGGTAGTGGAGACTTATACTATTGTCATACATGTATATGTTTCTAAAAATTTTGTTTTTACTATTGCAGTGCATATATATAATTCTAAAAATGTTATTTGTTGTATTCCTGTATGATCAGTGGCTCGGGAGTGACCTAAGTGGAGGAGGGTTCCCAGGTGTTGAAGGCTACAACAGTGGTGATGGTCGGCTCCAGGACCCAACACACTCTGTCACCAATCAACAGCCACATCAGATGGTGAGTGTTAATTACTTTTTAATTAAGGACCCTGTGATTTTGTATGATGAAAATTGGAGCTTTGTGTTGCATCCTGACTATTAGTTGATTCCACAGTGGTATTGGTTTGTTAGCTTCCTTACCAACCACATTTGTAAGACTTCATTACTTTCCAAAAGCTGAGTATCCACATTCACAAAATCTATTCAACAGTTAGATAATGATGATCACTGTATAGTTTACTCAGTAGTTGGTAGTGGTTGGTAAGAATGTTAGCCGTATAAATGACTTGTGGCTGATTTATTTAATGAATTTGATGATTAACTATGCAATGATCAGTATCTAACTGTTGGATAGATTTTGTGAATGTGGATACTCAGATTTTAGAAAATAATGAAGCCTTAAAAATGTAGTTGGTTGGGAAGCCAATAAACCAATACCACTGTGGAATCGACCCCAACTCACATACATAATCACAGGGTTCTATTAAGGGTACTATCACACCAGTAGCACATCCTTCTTTCCTACATCCTCCATCCTGCATCTTCAGTTTTTGAGCGGCCCTCGTTTTTTTTTTTTTATGTGTTCTCTCCACTTTAGAACCCTATTTTCTCCATCCTACATCCTTATTTTTAACCCTATCCTATATTTGCATCCTACATCTTTCTTTTTAACCCTATCCTATATTTTCATCCTATATCCTTGACCTAGAACAACTTTAGAACTTACCTAACCTTAATTTGACAAGAGGATTATTTAATTAATTAATTAATTAATTAATTAATTATGTGCTTGTGTGATATATACCCTATGTTACTTTATTCTAGTTTAAATATTTTGCAAAAATTTAATTATTGAAATGTATGATATTACTGTACAGTATTATTATTATTATTATTTTTTATTTATATCCCGATATGCCAAATATAGGAAAGGAGCCATTATTATTATTATTATTATTATTATTATTATTATTATTATTTGTTATGTTTGTGTGTTCCGATGCTGTTGTAGGAATGTGTTATTCATTTTGGTGTGTTCATGTTGTTTTTGTGATCTTTGCTGATGAGAAAAATAACAAATAAATTCTATCCAGAATTTTAATAATAACAGTAATAAAATAAAATAAAACGATTCTATCCAAGAATTTAATGATCGAGATGTACAGTAGTTTTTTTTTTAGTGATAGATTTTTTTTTTTTTAAAGAATGATAATGATTAGGATGTAGGTTTTTTTTTTTTTTTTTTTTTGAAAGGTAAGGATTGAAATGTACAGTTCGATATTTTATTTTATTTATTTTTTATTTATTTAGGAAAGTTAATGATCGAGATGTAGGCCTATAATATTTTATTTATTTTTAAATTTACAGTATTTAGGAAAGTTTATGATCGAGATATATATTATTTTTGTTATTTTTTTCGATGTTGGTTACAAGTTTCCATATTATAAAAGAAGATAGGGTTTCATATAATTCTAATTAAGTTGACATAAGGTGTTGTATGATAATATTTTTACATGATACTGATTTATTTGCACGATGGAAGAAAACTGTCGGTGGATATTTGATTGTGGCTGTAATAGTCACTGAGTGGATGAATGTCCATGAGAACTTTTCAATATTAAATCATACAGTATTTATTTTTAAGTAATATTACATTGCACAGAAAATTGTGTGTGTGTGTGTTTGTGTATTATGGTGTGTTCATCCCAATCACAACTTGACATGATTGTGGTAGACAAGGTAAGAAGTGATTATCATTTAGTGATAGCTACTACAGTATATATTTTAGGTATTGGGAACACACCATACATAATATATTGTCATATTATACTTGTATAAATATATGGATTTACATTTGGCATTATGATAATTTGGGTTGTTCATTATTGAGAACCCTCTTAAATTTAAATTCCTTTTTTAATTATTTTAATGTAATGAGCTTGCAATTTCTTGTGTTCATCTTTCAATCACCCATAATAAATGGTATGTAAAATTATAACATGCAATCAGAACTATTCAAAGAACATTTTTGACTGAAGGCTAAATTGAAGGATGTATAATTACAGTAAAAGTCCCTTAATCTGGAAGGCAGGGGGGTTTGAGACCTCCCAATTAGCAAAAATTCCGTGTTATCGAAAAATACCCACCAAAATACATATAAAATACTCTTATTACTTTTAAATACAGGTTTCTCTGTCACACATAATTTATGAGGTAGGGAGGGGGTGGTGGGAGGATCGCAGCTCTTGCCAGGCAGTGTTGCAGGTCTGGTAGAAATTTTCCTGTTTAATCTTGAACAATTTTTATATAATTTCCCTGTGTGGACTTCAAAATTCCCCAAAACAGATAAATTTCCCAAACAGGTGCAGGGAATTTTTTCTGTTTTAGGGAGTTTTGTAGTCGACACAGAGAAATTATACAAAGATTGTTCAAGAGTAAACAGGGAAATTTCTAACAGATGAAATACCACAAATAAAGACCGTCAATGTTCAAGAGAAGAGTAAACAGGGTTTTATTGAGGCAAATAGGGAAATTCTGTTTTTGAAGTTGGGGAAATTTTGTGCATCAGTCCTGGCACCACTGGCTGTCACACATAATTTATGAGTGTCGGGAGGATCGTAGCTGACAGTCTGACACTCGTAATTTAATGTCTTAATGAGGTCTCAACTTCTTAGTGTTTTTCTTTGGTGGTTTATTAGGAGCCATAATGAATAATGTAGACACCCACAACACTGAATTATATCCCGGGAGATTACTTTATTGTTTTTTTTTTTTTCTCAATTATTTGGGATACAGTAATTATGGGTAAAATTGGCGGTCCCAAAATGTTGTGTGGGAGCGCGAGCATTCCAAGGTATAGACCTCCGGATTAAGGGACTTTTACTGTATATGTAGCTGTACTGTATCTAATATTTTGTACTCTACATGTTTATGAATTTTGTACCAAAAGTCACTACAGTTGTTTATTACATGATTCCTCCAAAGTATGTCGGGAAACAGGACCAGATTAAGAAAAATAATGGTGGCCTGTTGCTTCCAGTACCTTCATACCCTTTAAAAAAAAACCCAGACTGCTTGTATGGTATAAACAAGTTATGATGATACCAGACGGGATAAAAAATTATATTAACCAAAACATCAATAATAGCTGGGCCTTGGCTTATAATGACTCCTTTCCTATTACTATAATTGTATGTCAGTTTTATCTCCATATATTATATACTGTGTGTATAATTATTCATGTTTCTAATGACTCATATTCTGCCATAATAATTTGATATTGGTGCTATGAAAGTTACGTGCATATCTTACATGAAAACTATAGAATAACATTAACCATAACATTGATAATGGCTCCTTTCCTATTGTTACTATATTTGTATATCAGTTTTATCTCAATATATTACTGTGTGATAATTATTTACATTTCCGACTCATATTTTGCCATAATTTGATATTGATGTTATGAAAGTTACGTGCATATCTTGCATGAAAACTATATACTGTAGTGTCTATATATATATATATGTACACTGTATATATATACACAGGGTGTTATTGGATGCCACCAAATAACTTTGAGGATTGGTTGTGTAGTAGAAAAAAAATATATATATTTTTAAATGCTATACAGGAATTTATGGTATCAGGATTATTTGTTTACATGTTCTAAATAAATTCAGGCCTGTATGTAAAGATATGTTGGTGAATAATGTGTTTAGCAGGAAACTACTAACATGTGTATGAGTGTATGTAGGGAGGGAGATGTTGAAACATTTGTATATCTTTACAAAGTTGACGGCAAAGTCTGTGCCAGGTGTTCGAATACTGGTTATGGGGGCAGGGTTGGGTGGGCAGTTTGTTTTTTAATACCTTTACCTCGGGACTATAGGCTATCAGCAGTCCGTGGGTCTTTTGAGGCCCCAAGATTATTGGGTGTCGCACTAGATGAGACGGTGGAGCTTTGTGGCGATGTCGGTACCGTAGCTTTGATTAGCACACAGAAATGACCTTAAGGGGACAGTACACTTTTGATACACTGGATTAACTTGATTCCTCCAAACTCAGTTATAAAACGCATTCCCTTTATAATTCCATATGGAGGGGTTCTTCTGTTTCCTGGCATAGTTTGGAGTAATCAATAGCCTTCCAATTTTCCATTATTGGTTACTCCCCTTAATTAAAGGCAATATGTAACAATACTATATTATACAATAAGTACTCTTGTGTTACCACCTGGCAAGATCTATAATATACAGTATACAGTGTAATGTTTGTATGTGTGACGAATGTCAGTAAACATTACAGCCTTCTTGACCATTTATAGTTAATAACTTTATTGTGTGCATTTAAGGATGTGTGTATCTATCTATCTATAGCTCTGATGCCTCGTTCCCTCCAGGAACTTCCCCCAAGGGGGTGGCCAAGGTAGAAGTGTTTCCAGTTTTCCCAGTTCCAATACTCCCTCCTTACTTGGTCAAGCCCTTCCCTGCCCCTCACATTTCTCTCCTTTACATACTCTTCCACTGTTCCAATACTCCCTCCTTACTTGGTCAAGCCCTCCCCTGCCCCACATGTTTCTTTCCTTTACATACTCTTCATCTATGTTCTAAAACTCCCTCCTTACTTGGTCAAGCCTACTCTGCCCCTCACGTTTCTCTCCTTTACATACTCCGCTTCGAAACAATTACAGTATTACAGTACATCTAACTTATGATACTAGGAATGGAAATGGTGGGGGAGAATATACGTGTCTTTATACAGAAAGATTTCTGTAGCGGCAGTATCCACATACAGTTATAGAAAATACATCTATCATATAAAAAATAATGCTATAGAAAATACAGCTCTTATATAGAAAATACAGCTATTATATAGAAAGTACTGCTCTAGAAAATGCAGCTATAGAAAATACAATTGGTAACCCCTAAACCAAACTTAGATTCCTTTTGCCTGTTTTTCCATAGACAGGTGGCTGAGGAAGAGAGAATACTTTGAGTGCCATATGGCATAAACAGCAAAACCATATTATTATATTTGTGTACCTCAACTACTACTACTACCAACACTTCTACTTACCACTTCCACTATCCCAATCCTTAGAGCAGAAATCCTCAAGGTTTTTAAGGGACCCTGTGTGTGATGTCAGAAAATTGGAGATAAATGAGTCCTTCAAATATTGCCATGAAACACACACACCTAGAAGTAATCAACATAGAAATGTTGCAGCCATCTATAAATAACCAGAAACAGGACCTCCAAATACTGCCCTCCAGGAAGCGACACAACATTAGCACCGTCAGGAAACCTACTATATCTCCAACACCTACTGACCCACCACGTGCACCTAACATCATAATCATCACCACCACCAACCAGCCAGCCAGACGTAGCTCAAGGATCAGAGGCCCACCAATCAGTAGACCACTGACACGGTGGCCCTGCCCACCCCACACACGAAAAAACAGATAAATACCCCTCACTCATTCAGATTCACCACTTCGCCCTGAAGATGTCCAATGTACTGGACGAATAGTCGACCTCCCCCAACAACTTATCATTTGCCTCACTTATCCACCATCTAAGTGAAGACCTAAGGAAAATTGTAAGAACAATTGAAAACATAAATAATAAACTCATAAATGCAGAACAAGCCATTTCCTTCAACCTTGGTTGTTTAAAAGAAAATATACTCCCTGCCTACACCAAGATATATAGAGTGTAGTGTATATATACTGTATATATAATATACACCTCGGTCTCGTATAGAACGTCCAATAGGTCGATAGAAGACGTCATTCTATGTGAAATAATTCTATGTGATACACGTAACCTATGGGGAAAATGACAATTGGTCGATCAATCACCAAAATTGTCCCTGAAATTAACATAAAATACTTTTTAAGTTTTTTCTTGCCTTAATCCTAGAGGAATGTACATTATATTACAATTCGTATTAAGCATATTAAATGCATATTTCAATTTGTATTAAGGTTTTCGCAGGTGACTCATGCGACATAATACGAATTAGCGGCATCCGTGGTGGTGGAGGGGGAAACGGGGAGATAAGAGATAGCGCATGATCATTGTTTGTTTACTTATATTAACCATACGCTGGTGTTTCCTTCTTTTTCTTTCCGAGAAATAACTTCCTTCTTTATATGAAAGGATATGGCCTTCCATTTTGTAAATGCACGACCTGACATTACTGAGTGTTGAAGCTGGTGGTTAACTCATAAGCACAAAAAACGAGCGAGTCACATACAACGCAGGCTATGGCTATATTCCAGATATCAGTATTTATCATGTTTATGCGCCAAATGAAGAAATAACAGTAATTGTCTTAGTTCAAGTGGTTCAGAGATTCATAATGGAGTGCTGGGATATTAGTGGAGGGCTGGGTGGAAGGAGGGTGGAGTGGTGGAAGACTGGGATGTGAATGGAGGTGTATAGGGTTGGGATGTGGATGGAGAGGTGGAGGGCTGGGATGTGGGGGGAGGGCTGGGTTGTGGGTGAAGGGCTGGGATGTGAGTGGAGAGGTGGAAGGGTGGGATGTGGGTGGAGGGGTAGAAGGAAGGTTGGTTGTAGGGTGGAAGGGAAGAGAGAGAAAGAGAGGTATGTGGAAGGGAAGAAATTTAGGAAATGTGAAGCTACATTGAAGAGTCTATGTGAAACTAATGAGATATTTAAAATAGACTGTATGACTGGAATATGTACAGTCGGCAAAAAAGTATTGGAACCACCCTTAACATTGAAATTAAATATGATTATCCATAAGGGGTTCAAATATACCTGTAATACAATATATATTTTTATTCAGACTGTACCTCATTTATGATAACTATAAAAGGATTATAGTTAGGTTTGAAATTCACATTCCGATGAATAAATCT
The DNA here is from genome assembly GCA_034508575.1 of Petrolisthes manimaculis. NCBI lineage: Eukaryota > Metazoa > Arthropoda > Malacostraca > Decapoda > Porcellanidae > Petrolisthes > Petrolisthes manimaculis. The sequence goes on along the minus strand of JAWZYT010002183.1, from coordinate 51,995 downwards.
AATGGTAAAATAAATACCAATGTATGTAAGTTCCTTAACAGTCAGTACTGTAAGTAAAATACTGTACAGTAAAATGTCAATTACAGTATCTGGCGTCCATGGGGATTTTAAACATCCAGAAAATTGATTTTTCTGGATAATTGAATAACTATTATAGTGTTATAATTATAGAATATCTTCCAAACAAGTGATGCCCATTTTCTATTGTGTGCCATATTTGCCTGCATTGGTGATATGGGCAATATATTAATAAAGGTTTTGGCATCCATCGGCCCCAGCCACTAGCTTTTAGTTCTTCAACTGTCCCATTTTTCTTTCTATTTCCTTCCTGCTTGCTGTATCACTTTATTCTGGGGCTAAATGACCTCGTGGTTGCGGCGCCTAATATCAATCAATCAAACAAAAAAAGAGGTGTGACATTGATGGCTCTTCAAGTGATACATTTATAATACTTTTGTATAATAGATAGTGGCAGTGGGTAGGTACAGTACAGTCGGCCTCAGGAATATATGAACATCCCTGTGACATCAAGGGTTCGTAGCAACTAGAAAAATTTTCTTGTAATGTTTATTATGTAATACTTGAATCAATCAGCAGAACAATACCTAAAATATGTGCAGAATAAAGACCACTTGTAACCAATGCTCTGTTTACAAATTCCTGAGGCCGACTGTACTTTACTGTAATACTTGTCTGTCAGATGGTGATGTAAAGTGGGTACAGTATCACGCTCAAACATTTTCCTTCACCCTTTGATTATTTGAAGGATTCCTCTATCTTGCAGCTTCCTTTTATATATACTATAGTAGGTGGAAAATACAGTACAGTACTTATGAATTAATAGGGAGTAAGTTTTGACAGAAAATAAAGTTTGAAATACAGTACAAAAGATGAAGTAATGTATGTGTGGTGTTCATGTGATAGATCTTTATTAAGGGGATAGTATACATTTGATAGATTGGAGTGCCTTGATTCCCCCAAAGTATGCCAGGAAACAGACCCAGATGAAGAAAAATAATGGTATCATGTTTCCTTGAATAGTTTGGAGGAATAATTTGCTCCTAATTTACCACCCAAAACAAAGTGCTATATAACCCTCCTTAAGGGCCCTGTGATCGTGTAGGAGAATTGGTGGCTTCTGATTTCTCCTGAACATGCTACGAAACAAGCTCTTTCCATATAGGTGGTGTTTCGTGGCAATATTTGAAGGACTCATTTACCTCCAATTTTATGACTACAACACAGGGTCCCTTAAGGACCCTGTGATCGTGTATGAAAATCGGAGGCTTCTGACTTCTCCTGACCATGCCACAAAAAAACTCCTTCCATATACATACTGTAGGTGTGTGTGTTTCGTGGCAATGTATGAAGGACTCGTTTACCTCCAATTTTCTGACTACATTACACACAGGGTTCATTAAGAGTGAATATAAATTCGATATTCAGCAGTAATGGAGGGTTTTGTCCCCCTAGGCGTTAGGTGTTGGTGGCGAAGAGGGCAGCGTCTCCCGGACCTACAGCAGAGGCAGTCGTAAACCTCAAGTATTCCAGTGTCCCTTCTGTAGTAGAGACACATTCAAGCAGACAAGTGACTTGAAGCGTCACATTCGGACGCACACCGGGGAAAGGCCCTTTAAATGCCCTTACTGCAATTATAGGGCTGCACAGAGTACTAATGTTAAAATACACATCTTGAGTAAACATAATGATGGTTATAAGCTTCAGGGGATCCACCAAAAATAAAGTTTATTTTATTCACTTTATGGTGAATAAGTACAGTACTGTAATTATATTTCTTTTTATTTTATGTATTTATGCCATAGTTTGTTTATAGAATCATGTATCATATTATATCAGGTAATGAAATAACTTATATATTTATTAAAATATGGTACAGTACAATATATTATAGAGTTTACTTTTTATTGAAAAGCCAAAGCTATGGATAAGCATATAAAAATGCCTTCAATTTTCATACATGATCACAAGATCCTTTAAAAGCAACGTGTCTCGGTATCTTAAATAAAATTGGACATACTTTTGGAACTCTTATATTCTCTTATTGTTTCACATGCGAGGACATTAAGTGAGCTCCTTAAAGACCCTGTGATTGTGTATGAGTATAGGAGGCTTCTGATTCCTCCTGGCTATGCCACTAAACACTCCTTCCCTATGAGATGGTGTTGCATGGCAATATTTGAAGGACTCCTATACCTTCAATTTTCTGATTATCACAGGGTCCCTTAAGGAGCCTTTAGCTATTACCTATAAAAAAAAGTACTGGAGATGTATTAATTGATTCCACCATGTTTGTTTTGTTATTTGTCTCTTGCACTCATTGGATATTGGCTTTGTTTATGCCTTCATTTAAGGTTGGGGAAGATAACATGAAAGGCAGAAGGAATATACTGTATAATACAGTAATGGTATTTATGTTTTCAAAATTGATGTAGATCAACATTTATATTAAGAATGAAAAGAAATGACCAATGGTAAATGTTATACCATAGTGACAAATTAACTAAGTGTAGGAGTGTAAAAGTTGTGAGGTCCAAACCTTTGTCCCTACTCGTCCATAGGAGTTGGAGTTGGAGACACACACTACAGCCTCTGGGAAAGATGGTAGGTCCCGAGCACTGGTCTGCCCATACTGCTGGCGTGCCACCTTCAAGACGTCTCGGGACTTCACCAGGCATGTCCGTACCCATACTGGGGAGAGGCCGTTTGCTTGTAGTCAATGCTCATTTCGCAGCACTCGTAAAGATGTGTTGCGGAATCATGAACGTACTAGGCACAGAGGAAACGTGATAAATATGGGACTTTAGGTAATGTAGGATGTTTGTAGTCATAATGTTCATTCCACTACACCTATAAGTACTGTACACTCAAGCTTGTATATTCACGACCATGTCCCCAAATGTTTGTCATATGAGTTGGTAACACTGTGGGTGGAAGGTGCCATTGTAGGTGAAATATTGTATCACGTCCCTCTACTTTGATCCACCTACAGTACTTCAGTATTACCAGCTCAAATGACATAAACATGTAAGTACATGGTCGTGAATTTACGAGCTCGAGTGTACATATACAGTAGTACTGTAGAATATGAATAAACTAAGCTTGGTGTTAACATGTTTAATGTAAAACTATAGTCCATGTACAAACTGGACAACAGTATATATATTTTTATACTTATATGAAATTTATATTTTATATTATATTAGCTATAGAGGGCTTTCCATTTGTACAGGAGATAGAAAATGACAATTCATTGTCTATGATTTTTATGTTATGAGAACTTTAGAGTTATCAATATATAAATATATTAAAAGTTAATGCAGTGGATAGGTAAAGTGCAGGAAATTTTGGAATTACAGTATACAATAAACTTACAAAGCAGATTTTAAAGGATTATGCATCATGGAATAAATCCAATGATCAATTCGCTTGGCATAAAAACATTTTGCCCTTTTCTACAGCAGTGGTTAAGGGGGTGCGGGAGTAGGGGACAGGCTTAGGGGGGAGCAGAAAGCCTGTCCCCTACTCTCCCCAAAGCCTGTCCTCCTACTCCTGCAACCCCCAAATCCCCCCAAGCCTGTCCCCCTATTCCTGCACCCCTTAAACTTTCTTTTCCGAGTACTGTATATAAATTAGGTCCGTGTACAAGAACAGTAATGTGTGATGAACAATGGTTACTGGAGACAGATGTAAGAAAAAGGCACAATAGGAGGTGAAAAGATATACATGTATTACCATTTACTGGAATGAAGAAATGCTTGAAGATTACTGCTGCATATTAATTAAGGAACCCGTGATGTAGTCAGAAAATTGGAGGTGGTTGGGGAGCCCTTCAAACATGGCCACAAAACACACACACCCATATAGAAGGATCTTGTTTCATGGCTTGGGTCAGGAGGAATCAGAAGCCTCCAGTTTTTATATAACTCCACCCATATGGAAGGATCTTGTTTCGTGGCTTGGGTCAGAAGGAATCAGAAGCCTCCAATTTTTATACACGATCACAGGGCCCTTATTAAATACAAAGACAAACCTCAAACACAGCAACATAGAAGCTCAATAAAAAAAATTACCATGTGAAGAATAACTATAAGGTCAAAATATCAATGCTGTGGTTTGTCGTTGTGGATAATCTCTTTGTATACTATCTACTTCTGGCGCTATATGACCTCGCTGTTGTGGTGGCCAATATCAATCAATCGATCCTCTTTGTATATCTTCTTCCCTGCAATATTGAGTTTCTGCAATAAAAAGGTTTAATAGGTACAAATTTTTTCATCATTTCACCTTCTTTGTATTCTGAGGTATGGTAGTGCTGCAAAAGTATACATATGTGTATGTATTTATGGAAAGAACATTTAAGGGACCCTGTGATGTAGTCAGAAAATTGAAGGTAAACGAGTCCTTCAAATATTGTCACGAAACATCACCTATATAGAAGGAGCTTGTTTCGTGGGATGGTCAGGAGGAATCAGAAGCCTCCAATTCTCATACACGATCACAGGGTCCTTAATGAACATAATAGATTCTGTATTTGCCGTTTGCCTCAAAACCCAGGCAATTTGTGCAAATCCTTCCTTGTGGAAATCCTTATTATATCTATCTATTATACTATATCTATTATACAGTGTACTATGAATTGCTATACAATACTGTAAGTGATAGAAATGTGTCGAGAGATGTATTGATAACAGACTTGGCGTCTATTAATGGGGTAACATTAAGGGTAGTGCCTTGATTCCTCCAAAGTATGCCAGGAAACAACCAGAAGAACAGAATTAATTTATGTTCTGTTGCTTGAAATAGTTTGGAAGTGAATGAGATCAGCATTGAATGCAGTGGTGATAGGTGAGGGTAGTGGTGGTGGGTGAGGATAGTGGTGGTGGGTGAGGATAGTGGTGGTGTGTGAGGATAGTGGTGGTGTGTGAGGATAGTGGTGGTGTGTGAGGATAGTGGTGGTGTGTGAGGGTAATAGTGATGTGGTGACAACTGGTTGGTGAGGGTAGTGGTGGTGGGTGAGGATAGTGGTGGTGTGTGAGGGTAATAATGGTGTGGTGACAACTGGTAGGTGAGGGTAGTGGTGGTGGGTGAGGATAGTAAAGGTAGTGGTGGTGTGTGAGGATAGTGGTGGTGGGTGAGGGTAATAGTGATGTGGTGACAACTGGTAGGTGAGGGTAGTGGTGTGACCCTGTTATACTTTCACAGTCACCTTGGAATCCCATCGCTCACTTCTTGTATACTTTTGTACTATTATTTCTTTGGTAACAACTTACATATTCATTGCTACAGTGACTCATAATCAAATCACAATTACCAAATACAGTACTGTACTGTACCCTGCATATTGACATAAAACATATCTATAAAATGTCAGTGTGAGACAGTGGCCACTCATAAGTAAAAATTTTCTCATATAAAGAAACATGTATTCATACAATGCGAGTTTATACATACGGGAGCCCCTGTGTCACCCACTTTGTCGTGCATTATACGAACCTAATATATATACAGTATATATATATATATATATATATACATACATACATACATACATACAATGATCTCATTTTGTTTGAGGTGATGAAAGAGGCTGGTGATGGTGATGAGTGTGAAATTGAAGTGAGCCACAGCAATAAATGGGTGAAAAAAAGGGTGTCTTCAACTCATTACTGGAAATTTAAGAGTCCTTCAAATACTGCCACGAAAAGCCACCTATAGGGAAGGAGCTTGTTTCATAGCATGGTCAGGAGGAATCAGACGTCTCCAATTTTCATACACGATCATTGGGTACAAATATTGGAATAATATTACGGTAAACTTCATCCATTGTTTTGTCTTCGGTTCTTCAGGAAAGTTGTAATTTGTTAAGGGGACAGTATACTTTTGATATATTGGAGCTCCTTGAATTCTCCAAAGAATGCCAGGAAACAGACCCAGATGAAGAAAAATAATGGTATCCTATTGCCTGAAATAGTTTGGAGGAATCATTTGCTCCACATTTACCACTCAAAACAATGTGCTATATACCCCCTCAAGAGACCCTGTGAACGTGTATGTTAATTGGAGACTTCTGATTCCTCCTGACTGTACCACAAAACATACTCCTTCCAAATAGGTATAGTGTTTCATGGCAATAATTGAAGAAGTTGTTTACCTCCAATTTTCTTACTACATCACAGGGCCCCATAAGAGACCCTGTGATTGTGTATGAGACCTAGTGGTGGCTTCTGATTCCTCCTGACTATGCCACGAAACAAGCTCCTTTTAATGTAGGGTTGTGTTTTGTGGTAATGTTTGAAGGATTCTCTAACCTCCAATTTTCTGACCACATCACAGGGTACCTTTATGATATAACTGGAGTAAAGTTGGTTTATGGTAACAGATCTCATTGCAGATTATTGTAAAATTTTGTATAATTATTGTTCACTATTTTGTTGTCTAGTGTTTTTTTCTTGTTTTTTTTTTAGTAATAATGCATATGATAAATGGGAGAGGGTAGTTAATTATTGATAAAAGTTTGTATATTTGTGGTTTACTTGATACGTGTTCTTAGAGGTGGACCTCCTCCTCCTACAGGGAGTGGAGATGAGTTTCAAGTTCATGAAGAAGCTTCGTTCGAGGAATGCGGATATTAATCCTAAATACTCCATGAAGATAAGTGGTGATGGCGAGGTGGACGAGAGGAAGTGGATCAGTCATTACAAGTTACACAAGTGCATCTACTGTGACTATACTACCCTTACATCAACTAATTTATTAAATCATATAAGAACACATACTGGTGAGAAGCCCTTTGCCTGTGCCCATTGTACTTATCGGTCAACTCAGAAAGGTAACTTGAAAACTCACATTCGTAAACATCATGCAAGTTTGGCCTGGAACACATAAAGGAAAATTGTACTGTATATAATTATGTACTGTATGTTGGTATTTGTGTGAATTGATGTTTTGGTGTGGTGTAGTAATTTGTGAATGTTGTACTTTCAATTAAAAAAGGTGATAACATAAGACTGAAAGCTATACTATAATGTACTGTACTGTATTCTGCCACATATTAAGGACCCACGTGATATCAGAAACTTGGAGGTTAGCGAGTCCTTCAAACATTGCAAGGAAACAACACCTATATGGAATTATCTTGTTTCGTGGCATATTCAGGAGGAATCAGAAGCTACCAAGTCTCATACACGATCACAGGGTCCTTAAACGACTTGACTGTTCTGTAAGAATTATTCAATTTGTCAGTATTGTGGCTCATATTGGTGTTACAACTACTCTTATTAGAGAAACATGATAATTCGTCTACATTCATTTGTTGCATGTGTCTTTGTGAATATATATATCACAAAATACATAAAATTAAACAGGGTCTTGGATACAAAGTATTGAGTATTTCATAAGTCACTTACTGTACAAATGAAAATAACAATTCATATCTTGATAATACTTACCATAAAACCATAAACAGATGAGATTGATCAGTGGGTCTTTTATTATTATTATTAAAAAATCAACTGGTGTTATTCGGGGCATTCCAAGTACAGTATATTGTGTAGGACTTCAGATTATATTTCAGTTAGGTTACTTTAAGGACCCTTTGATCTTGTATGAAAATTGGAGGCTTCTGATTCCTCCTGACCATGCCACGAAACAAGCTCCTTCCCTATAGGTCTGTGTTTGTTTTATGGCAATATCTGAAGGACTCATTTATCTCCAATTTTCTGACATCACACACAGGGTCCCTTAAGGTGGTAATTCTTTTTTTGTACAACGGAGTGCCTCGATTCCTCCAAAGTATGCTAGGAAACAGGACCAGAATAGCAAAAGTAATGGTGTTTCTGTTGCTTGGAATTGTTTGGAGGATTCAGTTGCTCCAGAATTACCAATAAAATTTCCCCCTTAATGGAGATATTTTAGAGAATAATCCAAGAGTGATTTGTTAGCCATTTCTCTTTAATTTACTTATAGGAGAGATATGTGATACTCTTGTGTGTGTCTGTCTGTCTGTCTGTCTCTGTCTTTCTGGATCTCATTTAGACTGGTATTATGAAACTTTTTCTTCGATTGATGAAAATACTCTTCGTTGTTGCGTTCCAATTATTTTGCAGTGCGAATATAGTGACAAAGAATATTTTCGTCAAAGATAAAGTTTGTGATGTAGTCAGAAATTTGTAGGTAAACGAGTCCTTCAAATATTGGCACGAAACACATACACATACTGCACCTACTGTATATGGAAAGAGCGTGTTTCGTGGCATAGACAGGAGGAATCGAAAGCCTCCAATTCCCATACACGATCACAGAGTCCTTTATTTAATATAATTCCTTCATCATTCCTATCATGGACATAAATATCATTTGCATTGACAAATATATTTATATTTTCTTCACTATATGAGTGAAACAAGTCATTTTGTGAGTCAGGAATACTGTATGTGATAAAGTATTGTATGTTGACATTATAATTTAAAGGCTATTCTAGTGACTTAATTTAAGGACCCTGTGATTGTGTATGGTGATTGGAGGCTTCTGGTTTCTCATAAGTATGCCACAAAACAAGCTAATTTAATATAGATGGTGTTTTGTGGCAATATTTGACCTCCAATTTTCCGACTACATGGCGAGGTCCCTTAGAGAGCATAATTCACAACATATTGTTTTGGGTGGTAAATCTGGAGCAAATGATTCCTCAAAAATATTCCAGGCAACAGGATACCATTATTTTTCTTCATCTGGGTCTGTTTTCTGGCATACTTAGGAGGAATCAAAGCGCTCCCATCTATCAAAAGTATACTGTCCCCTTAATTAAATAGAGTGGAAACGGGTTTGCCAATATTGTGTTTCACTTCTTTAATAATAAGAAGTAGGAGGAGGAGGAGAAGAAGAAGAAGAAGAAGAAGAAGAAGAAGAAGAAGAAGAAAGAGGAAGGGGAGGAGGAGGAGGAGAAGAAGAAAGAGGAAAGGGGAGAGGAGGAGGAGGAGGAGGAGGAAGGGGAAGAGGAGGAAGAGCCTTGACCTTTCACATAATTATCTTAGTTGGGGAAAATACAACCAAATATATTATGCTATGATGAAGCCTACTGTACTGTACTGTATGTTCTTCATTATTCCTTTAAGAATTAACTTGGCCCACCACATGGCACTCAAAGAAACACAAGATATTGAGGTGATAGAAACATAAGTTGGTTTTATATCACGGGTTTTGAGTAATGTGGGTTTTGATAAGTATATAAGTTTGTGTTTTATCACGGGTTTTGAGTAATGTGGGTTTTGATAAGTGTTTTATTACGGGTTTTGTGTAATGTGGGTTTTGATAAGTAAGTTTGTGTTTTATCACGAGTTTTTGCAACTAGGGTTTTGTTAAGTAAGTTAGTGTTTTATCACGGCTTTTGTGTAATGTGGGTTTTGATAAGTATGTAAGTTTGTGTTTTATCACGACTTTTGTGTAATGTGGGATTTGATAAGTATGTAAGTTTGTGTTTTATCACGGCTTTTGTGTAATGTGGGATTTGATAAGTTTGTGTTTTATCATGGGTTTTGTGTAATGAGAGACAGATGCTTAAGTTTTGTGTTCTATCAGAGATGTTACCAGTTTTATCACGGGTGTTGGTTGTGTAACGAAGGCTTTGATGAGTAAGATGAGCGTCCGTTACAGGTGATGGTGGAGAGTGACGGTGTTATTGGTGTTGGTAGAGGGGTGACTCCAGCTCCTGCCACCACCACCACCACCACCAACAACAACAACACCAACAATATCAACAACAACAACAACAACAAGATGCATCACTGTCTATATTGCTCATATTCGTCCCCCAAGAAATTTAATCTTGAAAACCATATGCGTATTCACACTGGAGAGAAACCCTTTGCCTGCCCTCACTGTCCCTATAGTGCAAGTACCAAAGAAACTCTAAAGAGACACATTCTGATTCACACTGGAGAGAAACCTTATGCCTGTAAATATTGTTCGTTTCGTTGTACTCAATGGGGATCCCTTAAAAGTCATACCCTTTCTCATCATTCACCGTATAAAAGGAATCTATCTTGAAAGTAGTCATCTCTATCTATCTATCTATCTATCTTGAAAGTAATTATCTCTATCTATCTATCTATCTATCTATCTTGAAATTAATTATCTCTATCTATCTTGAAATTAATTATGTATGTATCTATCTATCTATCTTGAAATTAATTATCTCTATCTATCTATCTATCTATCTTGAAATTAATTATGTATGTATCTATCTATCTATCTTGAAATTAATTATTTCTATCTATCTATCTATCTATCTTGAAATTAATTATGTCTATCTATCTTGAAATTAATTATGTATGTATCTATCTATCTATCTTGAAATTAATTATGTCTATCTATCTATCTATCTCTTGATATTTATTATGTCTATCTATCTATCTTGAAATTAATTATGTCTGTCTATCTATCTATCTCTTGATATTTATTATGTCTATCTATCTTGAAATTAATTATGTCTATCTATCTATCTATCTCTTGATATTTATTATGTCTATCTATATATCTATCTATCTATCTTGAAATTAATTATGTCTATCTATCTATCTATCTATCTTGAAATTAATTATCTCTATCTATCTATCTATCTTGAAATTAATTATCTCTATCTATCTATCTATCTTGAAATTAATTATATTTATCTATCTATCTTGAAATTAATTATCTCTATCTATCCATCTGTGTGTCTATCTATACCTTCAGATTGGTGAATATTTATTAAGGGGGTGTGGGAATACGGGGACAGGCTTGGGGGGTTTACGGGGGTGCGGGAGTAGGGGGGGAGAGTTTACGGGGGTGCGGGAGTATAGATGGACAGGCTTGGGGGGTTAGGGGAGTGCGGGAATAGATTACAGGCTTTCTACCCACCCCAAGCCTGTCCCCCTATTCCCGCACCCCCCCAGTCCCCCCCCAAGCCTGTCCCCCTATTCCCACACCCCTTTAACAGTGATTGCAGTGATTTGAAACAACAATAATAATAACAATAATAACAGGTATATTATCTTGATTTTTTTGTGTGTGTTTGTAAAGAAAGAGACGTCGGGGAACTTTGTGATTGATGGATATTAGGCACCACAACACCCAGGTCATATAGCGCCAGAAAAAGGTGATAGAAAAGTGAGACAGCAAGCAGGAAGGAAATAGAGAAAAAAGAGGGACAATTGAAGAACTAAAAGCTAGTGACTGGGGCCGAAGGGGCGCCCAAACCCTTAAAGTATTTATTACCCACATCACTAATGCCGTCAATACCCTCCTACGTGGGGGGTGGGGGGGAACTCGCTTTTTACCAGTGTTACCAGATCAAACGGTCTCTGGCAGCCACTGACCATTTGTACCCGCCACCCACCCACAAAATTGGTAACAGTGTCTGCCTACATTTTTTTCTGCCTCGTTTAGAAGTGACTTTTGTGACTCACTCTGTAACAATGACTCCACTTTAGTAAAGGTTCATATTATATACAGTAGCCTGGTAGGTGGCCAGGTATTCAGAAAACATCTTATAGTTTGGAATTGTTTGTTTGTTTGTATTTCTGACCTCACCATATTGTTTCAGGCTCATTTCAAAGCAGTGAATGGTTTTACTATTCTGTTTGTATGAGCTGTTGTTATGTTTGGGAAGTAGTGTCGGGTACCAGTCTTTGCCATGAAGGAATGCTTACCAATACAATTTGAAGTTAAGAGTGAACTTTGCCTTTGTGAATACTGTACTGTACTGTCCCTGGACCCCCTTAGTCTGTCAGGGGCTACAACACTGGTGCTAGAGCCTCCCCCCCCCCTCCCCCCCATATTGAAAAGCAAGAAATGGTATATTATGATGATGATATTTTCTTGATTCCTTTCTTTTCCCTCCTTAGGGGAGTATTGCCTACAGTGATGCGAGCAATACTTTAAGGGTTTTGGTGCCCCTTTGGTCCCAGCCATTCCCTTCCAGTTCTTCAATTGTCCCTCTTTTCCTTTTTTTTTTCCTTCCTGCTGCTTGCTTTCACACTTCTCTATCACCTTTCTCTGGCGCTATATGACCTGGCAACATGTTGTGGCGCCTAATATCAATCCATCCATCTTTTCTTTTTCTCCTGTATAAAAGTAACAATAATATAGAAGTTGTCACAAGGTAATTTTACTGTACTGTATCGTAATAATGGAACTACCTGACATATTTTGTGGATATGGAGACTGAGTTTGTTGGATATAATTAGGACTGATAAGATTAGTGTGGTTGGGGAGGATCATAACAAACCAAAGTCATTGTGGAATCAACCCCATACACTGTCACATCCTTCATGTCTCTACACTTACTCCTACATTGTATTTTAACTTAATTATAGTTGTCTCATATATTAATGGTTTCTTGATTGGCATATAAATATATATTATACAGTCTGTCACTGGCTGGCCTACTTTCCAGATCTCACCTAGTTAGTAAGAATGAGGAAAATGCTATTGAGTTTGACTGAAGAATTGTGGAAAGTTAAACACACACACAACACACACATATCACACTGAATTTAGTTTTATAGAAAAAAAAAACCTTATAAAAGAGTTGTTATAACGTAGTAAGCTGAGTATCCCCCCCTTCCCCCTCCCTCGGCAGGTGGGGCTGGACAGTGGTGGTGGTGGAGGTGATGATGGTGGTGGTGGTGTTGGTGTTGGTGGTGGTAGCAGCAGCTGCAATTCGGGACGGGAAGGTCGGCCCAGGAAATGGATTGGTTGTATGTACTGTTCCTACACCACCAAGTACAGAACCAACCTGGTCAGTCATATCAGAACACACACTGGGGAGAAGCCATTCAAGTGTACCCTATGTCCCTATAAGACCACCATGAAGTCCACCCTCACCAGACACGTTCGTACACACACGGGGGAGAAGCCTTTTTCCTGTATGCATTGTTCCTACAGAGCCAATGTTAAGCATAGTCTGGATTATCACCTTAGACTTCATGCACAAGAAAAACCATTTGTGTGTACCTTTTGTCCTTACAGATTCTCACGGAAAAAGGACTTAAAAGAACACATAGAGAACACACATAACCATTAATTAATTGAGAGGATTATAAGACAGAGAAAAACAAAGAAAGTGTAGATAAAATGGATATATAGATAATACTACGTACAGAGAGAGAGAGAGAGAGAGAGAGAGAGAGAGAGAGAGAGAGAGAGAGAGAGAGAGAGAGAGAGAGAGAGAGAGAGAGAGAAATTGAAACACACACACATAGAATTTGAAACACACACACAGCTTGACACACACACACAGCTTGACACACACACACACACACACACACAGCTTGACACACACACACACACACAGCTTGACACACACACACACACACACAGCTTGACACACACACACACACACACACACACAAATTGGTTAACTTGAAAGTGAAGTGAAGGGACGTAAGTGGTGGATGGATACAAGACCTTGGGGTGGGGGTGAGGGGAGCTGAGAATTTTTTTACGTGGCTTGAAAGGGGGAGTGATTCGTGTGTGGGACCCCAGACATACAGAGATGGATATACACTTTAGGACATACATACATACAGACACACACACCATGCATTTTACTGGTAACTGTCCTAAAGGGGGGTTGGGAGTAGGGGATAGGCTTGAGGGGGGGGACTGTGGGGTGCGGGAATAGGGGGACAGGCTTGGGGTGGGTAGAAAGCCTGTCCCCCTATTTCCGCAACCCCTTAACCCCCACAAAAAAAACCCAAGCCTGTCCCCCTACCCCTGCACCCACAAAAACCCCCCCCAAGCCTGTCCCCCTATTCCCACACACCCCCTTAAGGACCCTGTGATTGTGTATGAGAATTGGAGGCTTCTGATTCCTCCTGACTATGCCACGACACATGCTTATTCCCTATAGGTGTGTGTTTCGTGACAATGTACCGATTCCACAGTGGTTTGTTTTGGTTTGTAAGCACCTGCAGGACGAAAGAAACTGAACTGTGAAAATGACTCCTGGGTGACTTATTTGATGAATTCGATGACTCCACTATAAAACTATCGTAATAATGGAACTACACGACAGATTTTGTGGATATGGATACGGATACTAGCTAGTTTTCATGAGTACTTAGTAACATACAGGATTACATGTGATTAAGAGATATATATGAGTTGATTCCACAGTGGTATTGGTTTGTTAGCATCCCAACCAACCACACTTCATTATTTTCATTCATTATTTTCCAAAAGCTGAGTGTCCACATTCACAAAATCTATCCAACAGTTAAATAATGATGATCACTGCATAGTGTACTCGCGAAATTTATTAAATAATTCACCCATAAATTATTCAAACGGCTAAGAGTTTTTCGTTTGCTTGCTTACAAACCACTACTAACCACTGTGGAATTAAGGGGAGAGTATACTTTTGGTACATTGGAGTGCCTTGATTCCTCCAAAGTACACCAGTAAACAGAACCAGATGAACAAAAATAATGGTGGACTGTTGCATGGAATAGTTTGGAGGAATCATAATCTCCAAAAATACAAAAACTATACCCTCCCCTTAACCCACTGACTTTGTAAAGGATAAATGTGATTGTTTGAAGGCAGTGAATGACCCCTGAGTTGGTAACAGTATTCCTTGTTGTGGTAATAAGATAATAACAGCTTGTACAGCCACAATCAAATAACCACCAACACACTTTCCTTCCATCAAATAAATCGGTATCATATCAAAATATAAACATACAACAACACCTTACGTCAACTCAACCCCCTCAATTATTATCATTATGAGGTGCTGCAAAATCATACACGTGTTGTTCTTTATTACCAAGATATTTACTACGATGGAAGGAAAGTGTCGGTGGATATTTGATTATGGCTGTACAATTATCTATAAAACTACTTAGAGTATAATGATAAGGTTTAGTAAGGTGGATATTACAATAGCACATTAATTTCTTCCTTTATTTAATCTGTTTGTTGTCCCTCAATACTCAGGTAAAAACGTACAACCACAATCAAATATCCACCGACACTTTCCTTCCATCGTAGTAAAATATATCTTTGTAATAATGAACAACACGTGTATGATCTTGCAGCACCTCATAATAATAATTGAGGGGGTTGAGTTGAAGTAAGGTGTTGTTGTTGTATGATTATATTTTGATATGATACTGATTTATTTGCACGATGGAAGGAAAGTGTTGGGGGTTATTTGATTGGGGCTGTACAGTCGGCGGCAAATGTCCTGTCGCCTCACTTGCTTCACCGAGGCACGCGATGTTCATAGACTCGAGATAATGAGGAGTAGAAAACGTGCATACTTCTCGCTCGAGTCCATGAACACTGTATGTCTCGGTGAAGCAGGTAAGGCTTGTCACAATATACTTATGCCGCCGAACGTACAGGATGGAGTAATCTTAAATTGATCTGTAGAAAATTATGTTAGTGTGATAGTCTCTTATAGGGGAGCGGGAGTAGGGGACAGGCTTTGGGGAGAGGGGGGGGGGGTAGGGGAGAGGTTTTGGGTGGATAAAAAGCATGTCCCCTATTCCAGCAACCCCCTAACCCCTCCCCACCCCCCACCCCAAAGCCTGACCCCCTACTCACCCCGTCCCCCTACTCACCCCGTCCCCCTACTCACCCCGTCCCCCTACTCACCCCCCTCCCTACTCACCCCCCAAGCCTGTCCCCCTTATTCCCGCACCCCCTTTAAATTGGTGTGTATGTTAGTGTGTAGGTGTGGTAGAGGTTTAAGCTGGGTGTGTTCTACTGTACAGGTGAGACTCAACACAAGCTGTAAGAGGAGTCGTTGGGAAGGGACCAATAAAGGTAACACAGGTAACACGAGTCGTTGGGGAGAAGTGGTCAAGAATGATGATAATACAGGTATGATTCTTAACCCACTCAAGATGCATCTATGTCCTTATTGTACCTACTCTTCACCAGTCATTACTAACTTAAGGAATCATATGTGTACCCATACTAAGGAAAAGCCTTACTCTTGCCCTCATTGTGTATATCGCTGTACAACTAAACAGTGTCTACATACTCATATTAGGACACATACTGGAGAAAAGCCATTCTCATGTGCTCATTGTCCTTATACAGCTATTTCAAAGTTTAGATTAAAAAGGCATACTCTCACACATACACAGTAAGTTGATAAATAAATATATAGTTTCATATAAACTATTCTTTCTTTTGCTTCAAAATTACTAAATTTAGATTAAAACGGCATACATACTCTCACACATACACAGTAAATAAATAAATAAATAAATATATAGTTTCATATACACTATTCTTTCTTGTGTTTCAAAATGACATGATTATATTAGGACTCACTCAGGAGAAAGAAAATTCTCCTGTGTTCATTGTCCTTGTAAGGCTATTACTAAATTCAGGTTAAGGGGGAAGGACACTGTTGGTAAATCTGGAGCAACTGATTCCTCCAATCTATTCCAGGCAACAGGACATTATTATTTTTCTTCATCTGGGTCTGTTTCCTGGCATACTTTGGAGGAATCAAGGCACTCCAATGTACCAAAAGTATACTCTCCCCTTAAAAAGGTATACTCTCACATATACACAGTAAAATGTAGATGAGGACAATAATATTAAGGAGGTTTACATACTTCACTTTTGTTACATTGGAGTGCCTTGATTCCTCCAAAGTATGCCAGGAATCAGGACCAGATGAACAAAAATAATGGTACAGTATTTTGTTGCTTGGAATAGTTTGGAGGAATCATTTGCTCCAGATTTACCAACACTGCACTTCACCCTTAATTAAGTTACCTCATAGCCTTTGGTCCTCATCTTTTTGGATAGAGAAAAAAATTAATAATAGAGTATTCTTGTGATTCAAAAATTAATAAAACCAATACAGAACTTTAATACAGGTAGTTTGTAATACAGGTAGTTCTAGTTTGTGAGGTCCATTTATTTGTATGAATATTATATATATATATATATATATATATTATTATTATTATTATTTATATTTTAATTCCCTAAGTTTTTATGGTTTTAATACATTTTATGAGTTGTACTTAAGGACCCTGTGATCGTGTATGAAAATTGTAGGTTTCTGATTCCTCCTGACTATACCACGAAACCAGCTCCTTCCATATACTGTAGGTGTGTGTGTTTCGTGGCAACATTTGTAGGACTCATTTACCTCCAATTTTTTGACTACATATCACAGGGCCCTAAATTTTAGCAAAAATACTAAGTGCTCTTCCTATACATTACAGTACTAATACATATTCCACCTATTACTGTATAATATGTAGTACTTAGTTATGTACAATCCAACTCGTAAATTCGCGACCACGTGCCAAGATGTTTGTCATCTGAGCTGGTAACACTGTGTGGGGAAGGTGTCATTGTAGGTGAGAGATTGTATCATGTCCCTCTACTATGTTCCACTTACTCTGATTCCTCCCTTAATCAGTGTTACCAGCTCAAATGACATAAACATCTAAGTACGTGGTAGCGAACTTACGAGCTCTGGTGTACATTGTCTATATAGAATAATATAGATGGACAAAACTTCAATCTTTATACAATATTATAATTTCTCAGATAATACCTGTATGTTTCTCTCTGCTACACTCTTGAGATTAATTTTAGTTATTGTTTTATGGTTGGTATGAGATTTATGTACTATATTTCATGGCTTTTGCATCTGTTGGCTATACTGTAATTTATTATCATAGTTAACTAGAATAAAACTAGAACATTAAAGATGTATTTTTGATATGGAATACAACTCCTGAGTAATAACCTGAGAAAGTAATGAGTGTGTGTATGAGAAATGTGGTATGAGTGAGAATGTAATTGGTATTGAATGTGGAGTGGTTGAGAGAGTGAAGCGTAATACATTGAGGTGGTTTGGACATGTAGAGAGAATGCATGGTGTGGAGTTTGTAAAGGAGGTGTATGGAAGTGAAGTTGTGGCACCTGGTGTGAGAGGCAGACCACCGGTTAGATGGCAGAACAGAGTGGAAGAGTATGTGAGAGAGAAATGTGTGAGGAGGGGAGGGAGTGCTGGAACAGGGAAAACTGGAGACTCTTCTTGGAGGGAGCGAGGTATCAGAGCTACAGATAGATAGATAAATTGTAATAACCACACTATACAATACACAATTAAGTTCATCCTTTTCTTTTCCTTTGTTAGTGAACTTTGAACACAAACACTGAATGCTGTCACAAGAGTAAATATTAAGTACCCTGTTATTATTTAATGAATTTGGTGAGTAAACTATGCAGTGATCATCATCATCATCTAACTGTTGGATAAATTTTGTGAATGTGGATACTCAGCTTTTGGAAAATAATGAAGCCTTACAAGTGTGGTTGGTTGGGAAGCTAACAAACCAATACCACTGTGGAATCTATTCTATATCTCTTTATCACATGTAATCCTGTATGTAAGTACTCATGGAAACTAACTAGACCAAACTGTTATTGTAATGACTACTGTACTGTACTGTAGTGTAGTGTATGACATTATAGAGGAGGAAGGCAACTGTGTATCTTTAGTTCAAATATGGGAACCTAATATGACTTTGGAGAGATATGGAGACAGGAAGATTATACAGTTCTTACATCTGTTATTAGTCATGTCTCCTATATATAATCATGTGTGACGGCTGAGTAGTTGGAGAGATTATGGAGTTGTGTTAGAAGGTCAGACAGGAAGACTATAATATACACTTCTTACC
Source organism: Petrolisthes manimaculis (assembly GCA_034508575.1). NCBI lineage: Eukaryota > Metazoa > Arthropoda > Malacostraca > Decapoda > Porcellanidae > Petrolisthes > Petrolisthes manimaculis. The sequence continues at coordinate 33,261 of JAWZYT010002183.1, read as the reverse complement.
TCCATTAGTCCTGTCTCCTAACATAATAATTTAGGAAATCATGTAATTTTGGTACATTGGAGTGCCTAATTCCTCCAAAACATGCCGGGAAACAGGACCAAATGGACAAATATAATAGTTTCCTGTTGCTTGGAGTAATTTGGAGGAATCAGTTGCTTTAAATTTGCTAACACGCCTACAACCCTTTAAGAATATACAATTATTCTCATCCCAATCTTCACTGAGGTTATAATTCCTACTCCAGTGTCGTTCTAGTTTGTATAAGACCTATATATATATTATTATATATATATTAATATCAATAAATCTTCAAAATATATCTATAGACTAACTATCCCTTGACTGTTGCTGGTATCTGTGAAGACTTGTGCCATTTAAGGGGAAAGTACAGTGTTGGTAAATCTGGAGCAACTGAATCCTCCAAACTAGTCCAGGCAACAGTTCCCCATTATTTTTGTTACCCTGGTCCTGTTTCCTGATATACTTTGGAGGAATCTAGGCACTCCAATGTACCAAAAGTGTATTCCCCTCTTTAATGTGATGTAGTCAGAAAATTGGAGATAAATGAGTCCTTCAATTCCTGCCACGAAACAAACATACACCACCTAAATGGAAGGAGCTTGTTTCGTGGCATTGTCAGGAGGAATCAGAAGCCTCCAATTTTCATACACGATCACAGGGTCCTTAAGGGGAGGGTATAGTTCTGACATTTTTGCTGATAATGATTCCTCCAAACTATTCCAGGCAACAGGATACCATTATTTTTCTTCATCTGGGTCTGTTTCCTGGCACTCGTAGCAGGGTATTGACGGTATTAGTGATGTGGGTAATACTTTAATTAAGGGTTTTGGCGCCCCTTCGACCCCAGCCACTAACTTTTAATTCTTCAACTGTCCCTCTTATCTTTCCATTTCACTAACTTTTAATTCTACAACTGTCCATCTTATCTTTCTATTTCACTAACTTTTAATTCTACAACTGTTCCTCTTTTCTCTCTATTTCCTTCCTGCTTGCTGTCTCACTTCTCTATCACCTTTTTCTGGCGTTATATGACCTGGCTGTTGTGGCACCTAATGTCAGTCAAACCATCATGGCCGCTAAGCCACTTCCGGTGGTGCCACGCCAGGGGGGAGGGGGTAGGGGAGTGTTGTACTCTCTATTTTACTAGTTGTAGAGTATTAACAAAAAAATACATTACAATATTTTACAACCTTCTCACGAGGATGCTGGGCCAGACAACTCGAGGAACTACAACAACAACAACAACAACAACAACCAAACGTTTAAATAGTTGTATGCATCACTAGAAGACGACATTACAACCTTTTACAACCTTTATATACAACCAATGCATTACTATAGTTGTACAGTATTACCACTAGAGACATTACAACCTTTTACAACCTTATGTACATCTCTTTAAGCATTGAATTACCATGTGTTATTAATTGTGGTGGTTGTATAGTGTTATAAAATAGTTGTGGTGGTTGTATAGTGTTATAACTTAATTGTGGTTAAATAGTGTTATAAATTAATAATGGCGGTTGTATAGTGTTATAAATTAATTGTGGTTAAAGAGTGTTATAAAATAATTGTGGTTGTCTAGTGTTATAAGATAATGATGGTGGTTGTATAGGTGTTATAAATTAATTGTGGTGGTTGTACATTGTTATAAAATAATAATGGTGGTTGTCTAGTATTATAAATTAATTGTGGTTAAAGAGTGTTATAAATTAATTGTGGTTAAAGAGTGTAATACATTAATTGTGGTTAAAGAGTGTTATACATTAATTGTGGTTAAAGAGTGTAATACATTAATTGTGGTTAAAGAGTGTTATAAATTAATTGTGGTGGTTGTCTAGGTGTTATAAAGAGTGTTACCAAGACCCGACATTCCCAACAGGTATTACTGTCGAGGGAGGTGTGTGAATCCCCCAATGGTCCCCAGCCTCACCCTCCTCCTTCCCCCAACAACAACAACAACAACAACAGACGTCAGACAACAACAACAACAACAACAACAACTTCATCCTGTGACAGAACCCACAAGTGTTCGCACTGTCCCTACTCCACCATTTATATTACCAATTTTAGAAACCATGTACGTACACACACTGGTGAGAAACCCTTTTCCTGTTCCTACTGTGCCTATAGGACCACTACCAAGAAAACACTCACTGAACACATAAGAACACACACGGGTGAGAAGCCATACACGTGTTCTTTATGTACATACGGGGCCACCACCAAGCAAGGCTTAAATCGTCATATACTTATACACACTGGAGAGAAACCCTTTGCTTGTGATTATTGTCCATATAGGGCTAGAGAAAAAAGTGCATTAAGGCATCATACACTGGCATTACATACCATTAAAAATAATACAACTTAACAATATTGAAAACAAAACAAAACAAAACATACATACTGTACAGTCACCGATAACAGTTGGTTTTGAATTAATTATATAAAAATGATCATAGTATGTAAACAAAAGCTTGTGATTTTGGTTTAGTGTCGCTATGGTCGGGGGTGCGGGAATAGGGGACAGGCTCGGGGGGGATTAGGGAGTTGCGGTTTTTTTTGAGGGGTGCGGGAGTAGGGGGACAGGCTTGGGGTGGGGGGTTAGGGGGGTGCGGGAATAGGGGACAGGCTTGGGGGGTTTAGGGAGTTGCGGTTTTTTTTGAGGGGTGCGGGAGTAGGGGGACAGGCTTGGGGTGGGGGGTTAGGGGGGTGCGGGAATAGGGAACAGGCTTTCTACCCACCCCAAACTTGTCCCCCTGTTCCCACACACCCCTTAGTCCCCCCCAAGCCTGTCCCCTACTCCCGCACCCCCATAAAGGGAAAGTGCAATGTTGGTAAATCTGGAGTAAATGATTCCTCCAAACTATTCCAAGCAACAGAACACCATTATTTTTGTTCCGCTGGTCCTGTTTCCTTGCATACTTTGGAGGAATCAAGACACTCCAATGTAACAAAGGTGAATTATAGACCCCTTGAATTTAAGGACCCTGTGATCGTGTATGAAAATTGGAGGATTCTGATTCCTCCTGTGTGTGTGTGTGTGTGTGTGTGTGTGTGTGTGTGTGTGTGTGTGTGTGTGTGTGTGTGTGTGTGTGTGTGTGTGTGTGTGTGTGTGTGTTGTGTGTGTGTGTGTGTGTTTGTGTGTGTGTTTGTGTGTGTGTGTGTGTGTGTTTCGTGGCAATATCTCAAGTATTCGTTGACGTCCAATTTTCTGACAACATCACAGGGTTTCTTAATTAAGGAGAGAGTATACTTTTGGTACGTTGGAGTGCCTTGATTCCTCCAAAATATGCCACGAAACAAACCCAGATGAAGAAAAATAATGGTATCCTGATGCCTGGAATAGTTTGGAGGAATCATAATCATCAAAAATATCCAAACTATATATATATTTTTTTTAATCTCCATAACTTGTGTGCAATAAGTAACAATATGAAGTCAGCATCTTTATTATCAGAAAAAATGTATTAGCTTTATTTACAGTTTAATTCAGGGACCCTGTGATTGTGATGTTGTCAGAACATTAGAGGTAAACGAGTCCTTCAAATATTGCCACGAAACACACACATTGTAATGTATGGAAGCAGCTTGTTTCGTGGCATAGTCAGGAGGAATCAGAAGTCTCCATGCAAGTCTCACACACCATCACAGGGTCCACTATATTTGTATAGATATATAATATGTGTGTAGTGAAATTCCAGCAGATTCACAATAAATGGTAATTTTATTTAGAAATAGACTTATATTCTGTATCTAATATTAAATGTCCCTGTAATGTAGTCAGAAAATTGGAGTTTTGTGAGCCCTTCAAATATTGCCACGAAACACACACACCACACCTATATTGTTTGATGGTATGGTCTGGAGGAATCAGAAGCCTCCACCACCAAGGGTACATTTCACAGTGCTATTTGTTTATTAGCTTCGTAAACAACCACACTTGTAAGGCTTCAATATTTTCCAAAAGCCGAGTACGTATCTGTATTCATCAAATCTATCCAACAATTAGATAATGATAATCACTGTATAGTTTATTCACCAAATTAATTAAGGGGAGAGTATACTTTTGGTACATTGCAGTGCCTTGAGTCCTCCAAAGTATGCTAGGAAACAAGACCATATAAACAATACTAATGGTGACCTGTTACTGGGAATAGTTTGGAGGAATCATTATCTCCAAAAATGCCCAAACTGTACCCTCCCCTTAAATAATTCACCCAGAAGTCATTTCCATGGCTAAGATTTGGGGGTCTCTTAGAGCATCTATGTGGCTTGGATCAATCAGACTCGAGACTGTTCAGCTAGACAGTCTGGGGAACTACAACAACAACAACTACAACTACAACAACAACAACAACTTGTCTCCTTAATGGGATAATAGAGTGTTGGTAAATGTGGAGTAATTGATTCCTCCACACCATCACAAGCAACATTAGTTTTGATAATCTGGTCCCTTTTCCTGGCCTACTTTGGAAACCTCAAGGTACTCTAATGTATTAAAAGTGTACAGTACTTGTACCTCCTTTAATAGAACAGTACAGTACAGTCACGACACATAGTCCTTGAACAGACATCCCATTACATGTACACCCTGGTCTGGTCAAGAACTATGTGCCGCGACTGTACATTAAGTTTAATATGGTGTTGGATTTATTATAATTTAAGATAATTATTGTTTTATGCATTATTAATGTTGTATGTTAATTAAGTACTCTGTGCTTGTGCATGTGAATTGGAGACTTCTGATTCCTCCTGACCATGCCATGAAACAAACAACCTCCTTCCATATAGGTGTGTGTGTGTGTGTGTGTGTGTGTGTGTGTGTTTTGTGGCAATATTTGAAGGACTCGTTTACCTCCAATTTTCAGACTACATCACACACACAGGGTCCCTTAAATGTCAGTGATAGTTGGAGATAAATGAGTCCTTCAAAATATTGCCACGAAACACACACACCTATATGGAAGGAGTTTGTTTGTTTGTTTCGTGGTATGGTCAGGAGGAATCAGAAGCCTCCAATTTTCATACACAATCACAGGGGTCCGAAACGAATTATATAGTATTGTATATATATAGTAATGCATGTATGTATGTATGTATGTATATTGTTTTGTTATCATTAAGGACCCTGTGATCATGTATGAGAATTGGAGGCTTCTGATTCCTCCTGACCATACCACGAAACAAACAAACAACAAAGCTCCTTCCATATAGGTGTGTGTGTGTGTGTGTGTGTGTGTTTCGTGGCAATATTTGAAGGACTCATTTATCTCCAATTTTCAGACAACATAATATACAGGGTTCCTTAAGGGGGTCTATAGGATACTGTTGGTAATTCTGGAGTATATAATTCCTACAAACTATTCCAGGCAACAAGGTATCATTATTATTTTTTCATTTGGGTCTGTTTCCTGGCATACTTTGGAGGAATCAAGGCACTCCAATATTTCAAAAGTATACCATCCCCTTAATTTCAACACATAATAAATAAATAAATAAATAAATAAATAAATAAATTGAATATATAAATAAATAAATTAATATAAATAAAGAGTTACCAGAAATATATTGAAAGTATTGTATTAGCAACTGTTAGGGTTTTAATTAAGAGTTCATATATTTAGCTTTTAATTAAGAGTTCATATATTTAGCTTTTCTTTCATACACACAACTTTTAAGGGGGTGCGGGAATAGGGGGACAGGCTTGGGGGGGGCTTATGGGAGTGTGGGAGTAGGGGACAGGCTTGGGGGGTGCGGGAGTAGAGGACATGCAGGCTTGGGGGAGGTTAGTGGGTGCGGGAGTAGGGGACAGGCTTGGTGAGGTTTTGGGGGGTTGCGGAAGTAGGGGAACAGGCTTGGTGGAGGTTAGGGGGGTGCGGGAATAGGGGACAGGCTTTCTACCCACCCCAAAAAAGTAACCCACATAATTAATACAGTGAAAAAATACACAAATACATACAAAAAATACCTTTGTAGTGGATGAGACAATGTGCTGTATGTGTGTATGCAAGAACCTGATCCATCCTTAGTGTTTACGATGGTGGTGGTGTTGTGGTGGTACGACGAATGACTCCCTTGACACCACACAAAGGCATCGTATGGGTATAAGCACCACACCATGCATCGTAAATACCATGGGATATTCTTGTTACGGTTGAGTTAGTATGTGGTTTATTACATACATACACCCTCTGAGTTGGGTAGGTACAGTTGGAGACATGAATGGGTGGTACAGCCCAAGTGAAAGATGGTCAATTTCTCCCAATATCAAGTTACTTATTAGTGCCAAATAGGAGACATCAGGGGCAGAAGTCAGTATTGAGGATGGAGAGTGTGTGTGTGTGTGTGTGTGTGTGTGTGTGTGTGTGTGTGTGTGTGTGTGTGTGTGTGTTCCTTAGTGTCAAATAGGAGACATCAGGGGCAGAAGTCAGTATTGAGGATGGTAATAAAAAGCAAGTACCTGATAATAGACACACAATGGTTACTCAAATGGGACAAATATCTTTCACCTGGGCTGTACCAACCATTCATGTGTCCAACTGTACAACACCATACATCGTCAATACCATGGACTATTCTTGCATACACCCCATGAGTTCCGTACGAGGAGAAGTCTTGATAAATAATATTAATTAATAATATGTAAATATATATTGTGCTTAATTCTCATAAACATTACAAAATTCAACACTTTTACTACTGCTCATTTCTTCCTACATGTATAATTATGTTTAGTTATAATGGATGTGTGCATATATTAATAAATAGTATTAATACATTCTAATGTTATTGTGTTGTTTATATGGTTCAATCCTCATAAACATTAAAGAATTTAACACTTTGGACTATTGCTCATTCATTCCTACATGTATAATGTTTGCTTATATTCGACACTCAAGCTCGTAAAAACTCGACCACGCTCTTTCTCTTCCGTCTCCTATATACCCAAGAATGATACACTACAAGTTTATCATCCTTACTCCTATATATACCCATCCCTACTTCATTATACCTCTCTTTTATTTCTTATTAATATTATCTTTCTTTCCTCATTTGTGTTCCCATTTCTTTCCCTTTACTTTCTTCATCTGTTTCAATCTACCAATCATTTCTACCATCAGAGTAAAAGAAAATACTATAGTAGGGAAAGGTAAAGTGGAGAAAAGGAGAGAATGAAGTGTATAGTGTGTCAAGTAATGGTCCCTTAAGGTGGTAGTTCCCTTTTGGTACATTGGAGTGCCTTGACTCCTCCAAAGTATGCCAGGAAACAGGCCCAAGTTACCAAAAATAAAGGTTTTCTGTTGCTTGAAATAGTTTGGTGGATTCAGTTGCTCCAAATTTACTAACACAAAACTCTCCCCTTAATAGGAGACTGTGGACAACTATAGGTTCAACATTAGAGTGTGAATGTGCAGTCCAATATGCATCATGTTAGACACACACACACACACATATGTTTTCATGTGTGTGTGTGTGTGTGGGTGACTCACATGGAGATATACTACCTCCATGGTGACTCACAAATTATATAGTGTATATATATATGGTGATCACTACACCTGCACATCACTAATCAGTCATTACACTATCGCTTATCGTAGTTTGTAGTTTTTGTTTTCATACATTTTTTTATTTATTATTTATTATTAAAGGAGCCTGTGATCGTGTGTGAGATTTACTGGAGTCTTCTGATTCCTCCTGAGCATGCCTTGAAACAAGCTCCTTCCATATAGGTGTGTGTGTTTCGTGACAATATTCGAAGGACTCCCTAACCTCCAATTTTCTGACTACATCACAATGGGTCCCTTTAGTTATAACAGTACAAAGAACTTATTGATTACTGATAATTACATACTTGTAATATTATTGTAACTAGTAATGACTTATTAGTTTAGTTTGAGTTTGGAAATTATTGTTTTAATTAATAAATAACCAGTTTCTTGAACATATGGTGGTATGCAAGAACATCCGTTGTGTATACGATGGCCCAGTTGTCTGTCCATGGAGCCAACCATCGTCAAAACTACGGATGTTCTTGCATCTGGCACTGTGTTACATTGGGCGGTATGCAAGAATGTTCGTGGTCTATACGATGGCATGGTACTGATACGATGGCCCAGTTGTATGTCCATGGACATACAAGCACCACACATTGAATGTTCTTGCATACAGACCCTGGGTTACATAGGGCGGTATGCAAAAACATGCATTGTGTATACGATGACATAGTACCGATACGATGGCCCAGTTGTGTGTGCCCATGGAGCCAACAAACCCTTTACAGGCACCATGGCCACACATTGAATATTATTACATACATATCCCTCCATGGGTTACAAAGTTGTAGATGAATAAGTAAAGACGTACTCAACAGATGATCACCAAGACACAACAACAAGATGCAAGAAGAATGGCAAGGACCTCATACCACACAACAACAACAACAACAACAAGTGGTCAACAACAACAACAACAACAAAACCCCTTGAAGAACCACAAGTGTACTTATTGTAATTACACCACCATCTTTACAACTAACTTAAGGAATCATATGAGGACACACACTGGGGAAAAACCCTATTGTTGTCATCTTTGTTCCTACAAGTCAATTACCAAACAGAATTTCAGTAGACACATAGCGACACACATTAAGGACAAACAACAACAACAACAACAACAACAACATGGACAACAATTGCAATGTTGTCCTTGTTGTAATCATGTTAGTTATGATAATACTGAGTTACAAAGACATATTGCTGATGTACATGGAATACATTTATGAATAAAAGTTATACTATACATACATACATACATACAAGGGAATGTATGAATTAATGGGGGGAAATTTTGTGTTGGTAAATCTGGAGCAACTGAATTCTCCAAACTATATCCAAGCAACAACAGAACACCATTATTTTTGCTCTTCTGATCCTGTTTCCTGGCATACTTTGGAAGAATTAAGGTACTCCAATGTGCTAAAAAAGAATTACCACCTTAAGGAGACGACACACACACACACACACACACACACACACACACACACACACACACACACACACACACACACACACACACACACACACACACACTATAGCCATTCCTAACTTATATTTAATTTTGATGTGCGACGCTTAGTTTTTGCGAAGTGCTTACGTTATTCGCACATACATACATACATACATACAACTCTGCTTTATATATACAGAAGTGTTGAGATTTATAACCGTGTAAATATTACCTGTACAAATCATTAATTAAGGGACCCTGTGATGTAGTCAGAAAAATGAAGATAAATAATTCCTACAAATAATATTGCCACGAAACACACACATCTCCAAGTCTCATACACCATCACAGGGTCTTTGAGGGGGGGTGTGGGAGTAGGGGACAGGCTTGGGGGAGTTTGGGGGGTGCGGGAACTAGGGGGACAGGTTTGGGGGAGTTTGGGGGGTGCGGGAACTAGGGGGACAGGCTTGGGGTGGGTAGAAAGCCTGTCACCCTATTCCCGCACCCCCCTAACCCCCCAAGCCTGTCCCCTACTCCCACACACCCTTAAGTATGATGAGAATACTTATTGTTATATAATATTAATAATAATAATAATAATAATATCACTGTACTGTATTTATAGAATAATAATATTGTATTAGAATCATACTTGTGTTATTTATAAATTGTAAAAAGAAATTAATATAATAAAAATATTCTGTAACTCCTTCACGTTTTATAATTTATCTCTATAAATGTTTAATTAAGGGGAGATTCGTTTGTTGATGAATTCGAAAGTGTGTGAAGCTTTGAAACGAACCCATGAAACGGTTCCCCAATTAGTACTGAAACATTAATTATTATTATTATTATTATTATGAGGTGCTGCAAAATTATACACGTGTTGTTCTCTATGACCAAGATATTTACAACAATCAGTATCATATCAAAATATAATCATACAACAACAACACCTTACGTCAATTCAAATCCCTCATCTATTATTATTATTATTTTTATTATTATTATTATGAGGTGCTACAAAATTATACACGTGTTTTCTTTATTACCAAGATATTTATGACGATGGAAGGAAATTGTGGATGTACTGTATATTACATTTTTGATTGTGGCTGTACAGTATAAAGCATTTAAAGGTGACCTGGCCTAGATATTGCTGACTCTTGAGTTTTGACTGACTCTGTGAATTGGAAAGGTGCTGATTAAAAAATGACTCATCTTGACTTGACTTTACTTAAGGGGGTGTGGGAGTAGGGGACAGGCTTGGGGGGGTGCAGGAGTAGGGGGGACAGGTTTGGGGGGGTTAGGGGGTTGCGGGAATGGGGGGACATGCTTTCTACCAACCCCAAGCCTGTCCCCCTATCCCTGCAACCCTCCCAGTCCCCCCCACCCCCCAAGCCTGTCCCCTACTCCCACACCCCCTTAACTCGCTTGGTGTAAACATAGCCTGAGTGTTGATTCCACAGTGGTTGGTGTTGGTTTGTAAACACACAAACGAAAGAATGTTAGTTGTGTAAATGTCTTATGGGTGAATTATTTAATGAATTTGGTGAGTAAACTATGCAGTGATCATTATTATCAAACTGTTGGATAGATTTTGTGAATGTGAATGTGGATACTCAGCTTTTGGAAAAAATAATGAAGCCTTACAAGTGTAGTGGGTTTTGAAAGCTATAAACCAACCAACCAACCCACTAACTAATACCACTGTGGAATGAATCCTTTAAAAGAACCCCCAACAAAGCCCTCCTACCCTCCTACCCTACTACATGTAACCCCTACAGATGGTGTTGGGAGGTCATCACCACCACCTCCTCCATCAACACTGTACTACGAGGGGAAGCAGAGCAACAACAACAACAACAGTACCTACAACAACAACAACAACATCCCTGGGACTCCTCAAGACTCACAACATCAATACCAAACGATACAAGTGTTGTTATTGTTCCTTCACAACTCATTGTATTAATAATTATAAGAGACATGTTAGTGCTCATACTAGTGATAAACCATATGCTGCCATAACTGCCCTTACTGACCTTATACAAATGATTTAATTACCTTATATATCACCTTACTGACCTTACTGACCTTATACAAATGATTTGATTACCTTATATATGACCTTACTGACCTTATACAAATGATTTAATCACCTTATATATCACCTTATTGACCTTATACAGATGATTTGATGACCTTACTGACCTTATACAAATGAGTTGATGACCTTATACAGATGATTTAATGACCTTATGACCTTACTGACCTTATGACCTGACTAACCTTATACAATTGATTTGGTGACCTTGTTGACCTTATACAATTGATTTAATGACTTAACTGTATTATAACACACAAATACAGTAATAACACAAATACAGTAATAACACCAATACAATAATTAAGGGTTTTGGCGCCCCTTTGGTTACCAGCCACTCACCTTCTTCCTCGGGCGTTATATGACCTCAATCAATCATACTTAGATTAATTAATATTTTGTATAGTTGTAATGCTAATTATTATTATTATTATTATTATTATATGCATACTGTTTATATGTTACTTTTCAATGGGTTGTATGCAAGAATATCCATCCATTCATTGTGTATACGATAGTGTGGTACAGGTACGATGGCTGTGTTGCTTGTCTATAGATCCACCATCGTATATACCAAGGATTTTCTTGAATATGACCACAACAACAAGACTTATACCAAGGTAAAAGGAAAAGTAAAGAAGCGAAAATGTGTCTGTTCTGCGCATGACGTCACAGATAATTCAGACTGTAGGTTCAGGGTTGATGTGAAGCTTCAGTCAACACCACCCAGATATCTCATTGGTGTTGACGTGAACCATTATAGTGTACTGAGCTCCGTTGGCTTTAATATTATCACTGACATCACAGGTTCTGCGTGTGTGGGGGGTAAGGGTGAGGGTAGTGGGTACCTCTCTTCCTTTTTACCTTGGCATATACTGTAGTGAAGTAGTCAGAACATTGGAGGTATACGAGTCCTTCAAATATTGCCACGAAACACACACACACACACACACACACACACACACACACACACACACACACACACACACACATATACACACACACTCATATACACACACACACACACATATATATATATATACACACACACACACACACACACATCTATATTATGGAAGGAGGTTGTTTGTTTCGTGGCATAGTTAGGAGGAACCAGAAGCCTCCAATTCTCATACAACACAGGCTCCTTAATAATTTTGTGTTGGAGCAATTTATTGACAGTATAAATTTTAACCCAAAATATTCTTGTAATATTTAGAATTAGTTTGTGATAAAATCCTACACACAGTCCATCCATTAACACACAGGAACCATTATAATATTAAGGAATATTATTATTATTATTATTATTATTATTATTATTATTATTATTATTATTATTATTGTTATTATTATTATTATTATTATTTTCATTATTTTTATTATTATTATTATTATTATTATTATTATTATTATTATTATTATTATTATAAATGATTGAACACAAACACCTAATCGTACAAAAAAAAAACTAGAATTTTTTTATTATTATTATTATTATCATTATTTTCATTATTGTTATTATTCTTATAAATGATGGAACACAAACACCTAATGTACAAAAACAAAAAATAATAATAACAGTAGAATTTCTTTTTATTTACACTCAAACTTTGTGAAATATCTATATATATCTATATATATACAGTATATATACAATAAATGTAATTATTTGTAACGAAATGTAATAAAAATGTAATTAATATTTCTGTATTTTGTATGTAATAAGGGAGTAATACAATTTAAAGGAAGAGTATAGTTCTGACATTTTTGGAGATTATGATTCCTCCAAACTATTCCAGGCAACAAGATACCATTATTTTTCTTCATCTGGGTGTGTTTTCTGGCATACTTTGGAGGAATCAAGGCACTCCAATGTACCAAAAGTATACTCTCTCCTTAATTATGAAGAATCCTAACCTATTCTATCTTATCCTAATCTAACTCAACTCATCCTAAACTATCCAACCCAACCCAAGCCAACCCAACCTAAAATAACCTTACCCAATCCAACTTAACGTAACCCAACCCAATACAATCCAACTTAACGTAACCTAACCCAACCCTATCCTATTCTAACCCAACGCTACCCATCCTAACCTATCCCAACCTTACCCTTCCTAACCCAACGTAACCTAATCCAACCCAACCCTACCCTTCCTAACCTATACCAACCTAATCCAACCCAGCACAACTCAACCCTACCCAACCTAACCTAACCCAGCCCAACCCAACCTAACCTAACCCAGCCCAACCCAACGTAATCTAATCCAACCCAACCCAACCCAACGTAACATGATTCAACGTGTACATTGTTAGTAGTAATGAAGTGTACAGTACAATGCTGGGGTGAGGTAGTACTTCTTTTGGGGTACATTGGAGTGCCTTGATTCCTCCAAAATATGCCAGGTAACAGGACCAGAGGAGCAAAAATTTAATGGTGTTCTGTTGCTTGGAATAGTTTGGAGGATTCAGTTGCTCCAGATTTACCAACACCAAACTTCCCCCTTAAGGAGTTGTTGGATTTTAAATACTCTGATTCAGACACCAGGACATTTTTTAGGTTACACGACTCACATCCGTAGTTTAAAAAAAAATTGAGGGCCCTTACTGGAGCTCTATGAATTCTCCAAACTACTCCAGGCAACAGATTCCCTATTCGAAACAAACACTGAAGCGTTTTGTGGCCTGGATTATTTGGAAGGTTCATAGAGCTCCAGTAAGGGCCCTCAATTTTTTTTAAACTACGGATGTATATGGGTCGATTCCACAGTGGTTGGTATTGGTTGGTAAGCACGCAAACGAAAGAATATTAGTTGTGTAAATGACTTATGGGTGAATTATTTAATGAATTTGGTGAGTAAACTATGCAGTGATTATTATTATCTAACTGTTGGATAGATTTTGTGAATGTGGATACTGGACTCAGCTTTTGGAAAATAATGAAGCCTTACAAGTGTGGTTGTTTGGGAAGCTAACAAACCAATACCACTGTGGAATCAACCCCACTCCAACCTCCCCCTCCACCCACACTCCAACCTCCCACTCCACACTCTACCCTCCACTCCACTCCCACTCCACCACACTCTATCCTCCACTCCACCACACTCCACCCTCACTCCACCACACTCCTGGCCTTTTCACATATTAATATAAATTTCCCAACACTAGATTATTGTTCACCTCTAGTACCTGACACCAGAATGGATCACATAAAAGAGTCAAAATAGGATATATTTTTACCCACTCCGACTCCGATTCCCACCAGAATGCATTCGACTCCGGCTCTGACTCGGCTAAAGAGTATTGGATTCAGACTCGGGCCAAAATACATTCGAGTCCGCCTCTTACTCCTCTGACTCTTCGACTTTGACTCTTACTCTGATTCTGACTCCGGCCAAAAAACATTCGACTCGACTCACACTTCGACTCTGATTCCTCCTCCGGTCAAAAGGAATTGTACTCCAACTCCGGCCAAAAAGTATTCAACTCCAATTCCGGCCATAAAGCAATTGACTCTTACATTACTCCACATCACCTAATAATGTAAACACCAATTTGTTAGAAGTGAATATAGGTTTATTTCTTTTGGGTCCTTGTATAGTATAAATAACCTTTTCTGGTGCTATGTATGTATGTATGTATGTACAGCCACAATCAAATATCCACAGACACTTTTATTTCCATGGTAGTAAATATCTTGGTAATAAAGAACAACACGTGTATAATTTTGCAGCACCTCATAATAATAATTGAGGGGGTTGAGTTGACGTAAGGTGTTGTATGATTATAGCTGTTGTTGTTGTTGTTGTAGTTCCCCAGACTGTCTAGCCAAGATGCTCGGGCCCCCAAATGGGAGTCGTGATTATAGTTTGATATGATATGTCTTATATATTTACACGATGGAAGGAAGGTGTCGGTGGTTATTTGATTGTGGCTGTACAACTCTGTGTATAAGATATGTGTATGTACAATCAGCCTCAGGAATACATATACACCACTGTGACATCAAGTTGGGCTCGTCACAACTACAAAATTGACTACATTACTTTCCAAACACCAAAATTTGATAGTAATATTATTTGGTTAATATTTGAATCAGTCAGCAGAATTATCCTTGCAGTATGTACAAACTCCTGAGACCGACTGTATGTATGTATGTAGAATAATGTACAATGCAGTGTATACGATATTTGTATGTATGTATGTATGTATGTAGAATAAAGCATTATAATTATAGCATTAATTTTCCTCTGTTAATTATTATTTCACTGATCCTTGTTATATAATACAGAAAATAATAATAATAGTTGTACACCCGAGCTCGTAAATTCACGACCACGTACTTAGATGTGTATGCCATTTGAGGTGGTAACATTTATTTGGTGAGGAATCAGAGTAGGTGAATGGAACATAGTAGTGGGACATGATACAATCTCTTACCTACAATGACACCTTCCCTACACAGTGTTACCAACTCAGATGACATAAACATTTGGGGACGTGGTCGAGAATTTACGTGGTCGAGTGTACAACATTTAAGGGACCCTGTGATGTAGTCAGGACAAAATTAGAGGTTTGTGAGTCCTCCAGATACTGCCACGAAACACACACACCTATATGGAAGGTGCTTGTTTGTTTCGTGTCATGGTCAGGAGGAATCAGAAGCCTCCAACTTTCATACACAATCACTAAGTCCCTTAAAAAATATATAGTGTAGTTTTGGTATAAATAACATTACTAATATCAACAACAACAACAACAACAACTATGAATATTAAGGGGGTGTGGGAATTGGGGGTGGGGGGTTGGGGGGTGCAGGAGTAGGGGGACAGGCTTTGGGGTTTTGGGGGGGTTAGGAGGTGTGTGGGAATAGGGGAACAGGCTTTCTACCCACCCCAAGCCTGTCCCCCTACTCCTGCACCCCCCAAACCCCCCTAAGCCTGTCCCCCGAATTCCCACACCCCCTCAAACACTGTAGTGATTGTGTATGGGAATTGGAGACTTCTGATTCCTCCTGATAATGCCACGAAACAAGCTCCTTCCATAATAATAGGTTTATGTGTGTGTTTTGTGACAGTATTTGAAGGACTCGTTTACCTCCAGTTATCTGACCCTGTAGGTGATGTAGTCAGAAAATTGGAGGAAAATGAGTCCTTCAAATATTGCCACGAAACACACACACACACATCTAAAGGGAAGGAAGGAGTTTGTTTCGTGGTGCAGTCCAGTCAGAAACTTACAATACAATTCTCATACACGATTACAGGCTCATTACAAAATATTACTGCTTGAGATTGTAATTGTACTTGAAGGTTAATTATATTACTCTGGAAAAATATACATAATAGAGAGAGAATTATAATGAAACAGAGTATAATGTTATAATTTATGATGTAGATACCACCTGATATTATTCCATTTGAGTATAAGGCAGACTGACATATATTACAATGCCTGATATTCCATTTGAGTATAAGGCAGACAGACATATATTACAATGCCTGATATTCCATTTGAGTATAAGGCAGAGAGACATATATTACAATGCCTGATATTCCATTTGAGTATAAGGCAGACAGACATATATTACAATGCCTGATATTCCATTTGAGTATAAGGCAGACTGATATTCCATTTGAGTATAAGGCAGAGAGACATATATTACAATGCCTGATATTCCATTGGAGTATAAGGCAGACACATCTATTTTAATGCCTGATATTCCATTTGAGTAAGGTAGACATCCATTACAGGTGAAGCAGAGGTGTGGGGATCAGTGGACACCATCAGCATCATTGGGTGGAAGAAGGAGAAGGAGCCACCATCAACAACAACAACAACAACAACAACAGCAACAACAACAACAACAATCTCATGCCTCGTCTACAAGGTCACTCCACTGTCCCTTCTGTTCCTACACTACTTTCCAGTCCTCCCATTTTAAGTACCACATCCTGACTCACACTGGAGAGAAACCCTTTGCCTGCACCCACTGTCCATTCCGATGCAACAGGAAAAGTAGTCTGAAAATTCACCTCAGGAAACACACAGGCGAGAAACCTTACAACTGTCCCCACTGTCCCTATCAGTCGACGGTCAGCAGTCACCTCAAACGTCACATGAGAACCCATTTAGAAGGAGACGAGAGACAATTTGTGTGTACTCATTGTCCACATCGAGCTGCCAACAAGGGGGACTTATTGGATCATCTAAGGATACATTTTACGTTTCAGTGATACATACATGAGAATACAACAACAATGCATTCACAAGGAGAAGATAGACAATGTATGTGTATGTGTGTGTGTGTGTGTGTGTGTGTGTGTGTGTGTGTGTGTGTATGTGTGTGTGTGTGTGTGTGTGTGTGTGTGTGTGTGTGTGTATGTGTGTGTGTGTGTGTGTGTGTGTGTGTGTGTGTGTGTGTGTGTGTGTGTGTGTGTACTCATTGTCCTCATCGTGTTACAAGTAAATAAACAAAGGGGATTTTATTGGACCATTTCACAATACGTTATTTTTAGTTTTCAGTGATATAACTTTGATATAACTTTAGACTATATGTTTTTTTTTTTTTTTTTTTTTTTTTATATGTACACCCGAGCTCGTAAATTCGCGACCATATACTTGGATATTTATGTCATTTGAGTCGGTAACATTTATTTGGTGAGGAATCAGAGTAAATAAAACATAGTAGAATAACATAATACAATTTTTCACTTACAATGACACCTTCCCCACACAGTGTTACCAACTCAGATAACGTAAACATCTTGGTAGGCTACGTGGTGTGAATTTACAGGTTCAAGTGTACACCCAAGCTCGTAAATTCTCGACCACGTCCCCAAATGTTTATGTCACCTGAGTTGGTAACACTGTGTAGGGAAGGTGTCATTGTAGGTAAGAGATTGTATCATGTCCCTCTACTATGTTCCATTTACTCTGATTCCTCCCCTAATCAGTGTTACCAACTCAAATGACATAAACATCTAAGTACGTGGTCGCGAATTTACGAGCTCGGGTGTACAACTGCTTTACACTATAAAAATATTATAAGGGCCCCTGTGATGTGATGGTGTATGAGGCCTGATGGTGGTGGTGGTGGTGGCTTCTGATTCCTCCTCACCATGCCACCAAACAACCTCCTTCACTATATAAATGTGTGTGTGTTTCGTGGCATTATTTGAAGGACTCACTAACCTACAATCACTGGGGTTCCTTAAGGAGGTTATTATACACTTGTGGTATATTGGAGCGTCTTGATTCCTCCAAACTATGCCAGGAAACAACAGGACCAGATGAATACAAGTTATGATGGCCTGTTGCTTGAAAAGGTTTGGAGGAAAGTTTTGCTCCAGATTTATCATAAATATATAATTCCCTTAATCTAATTTGTTGTTATAATATCAGTAGTTTATTATACAGTAAAGAAGAATATAAAATATGTCTTGATTTTTATATAATATTATACAGTATATATATATTACATTAGTGTACACTCGAGCTCTTAAATTCTCAACCACGTCCCCAAATGTTTATGTCATCTGAGTTGGTAACACTGTGTAGGGAAGGTGTCATTGTAGGTTCTTAAGAGATTGTATCATGTCCCTCTACTATGTTCCAGTCACCTACTCTGATTCCTCCCCTAATCAGTGTTACCACCTCAAATGACATAAATATCTAAGTACGTGGTCGTGAATTTACGAGTTCGTGTGTACAGCATTGCGCTTATTAGTTAATTGATCAAATGTAATATAATTTTATGTATGGCAAATTTGTCAATGTACAGTTATCAATATATTTGTTATCAATATGTTTTAACGTTTTAAGGAGAGAGTATACTTTTGATAGATTGGAGTGCCTTGATTCCTCCAAAGTATGTCAGGAAACAGACCCAGACGAAGAAAAATAATGGTATCCTGTTGCCTGGCATAGTTTGGAGGAATCATAATCTCCAAAAATGTCAAAACTATACCCTCCCCTTAAGGATCCTGTGATCGTGTATGAAAACTGGAGGCTTCTGATTCCTCCTGACTCACTGGGGGTCGATTCCACAGTGGTTGGTATTGGTTGGTAAGCACACAAACGAAAAAATATTAGTTGTGTAAATAACTTCTAGGTGAATTATTTAATGAATTTGGTGAGTAAACTATACAGTGATCATTATTATTATTATTATTACTGGTATTATTATTATTATTAGTAGTATTAAATGACTTATGGGTGAATTATTTAATGAATTTGGTGAGTAAACTATACAGTGATCATTATTATCTAACTGTTGGATAGATATTGTGAATGTGGATACTGGACTCAGCTTTTGGAAAATAATGAAGCTTTACAAGTGTAGTTGGTTGGGAAGCTAACAAACCAATACCACTGTGGAATCAACCCTAAGTGAAGGGATTTAAATAATGACCCTGTGATCATGTATGGGTTTGGGAGACTTCTGATTCCTCCTGACTATGCCACGAAACAAGCTCCTTCCATATAGGTGTGTGTTTTGTGCCAATATTTGAAGGACTCCCTAACCTCCAATTTTCTGACAATATCACACACACACAGGGTCCCTTAATAATATTTCCATTACAAGTATAAATTATCATGTATTGTAACTGATAACTTAATTTACTGTAATTGCTTGTAAAATATCTGAAATTATATCATTGTGTAATTAACATAACCTGCTATTTAGAGTTATATCAGTAAGACAATATATATATATATATATATATATATATATATATATATATATATATATATATATATATATATATATATATATATCTCCGTGTTGACTGCATTAGTGATG
This sequence comes from Petrolisthes manimaculis, assembly GCA_034508575.1. Lineage (NCBI taxonomy): Eukaryota > Metazoa > Arthropoda > Malacostraca > Decapoda > Porcellanidae > Petrolisthes > Petrolisthes manimaculis. The sequence continues at coordinate 13,312 of JAWZYT010002183.1, read as the reverse complement.
TGGGTAATATTTTAAGGGTTTTGGCGCCCCTTCGGCCTTTTAGTACTTCAACTGTCCCTCTTTTCTTCTTATTTCCTGCTTACTGTCTCACTTTTCTATCACCTTTATTAATCACTCAATATAATTATACAGTAAACATTATAACCACAGTGAAAATCATATTGTTCGTACGACACTAAGGACCATAACCAAGAACATTGGTGGTGTGTACGATAGTGTGGTAGACTCGGATACCAGGAGTCTATAATTATCGACCCAACTTGAGTCGAACCCAGAGATCTGAAGCAGGTGGTTACTGGATGACAGCTCACCCAAACCATCACCAAACACACACACACACACACACACAGACACAGCCCATCTGAGTCAAAACCAGAGATCTGAAGCGGGTGGTTTCTGGATGACAGCTCACCTAAAGTCTGCATTGGTTGGAGATGTGTGTGTGTGTTCCTTAGTGTCAAATAGGAGACATCAGGGGCAGAAGTCTGTATTGAGGATAGTGTGTGTGTGTGTGTGTGTGTGTGTGTGTGTGTTCCTTAGTGTCAAATAGGAGACATCAGGGGCAGAAGTCAGTATTGAGGATGGTAATAAAAAGCAAGTACCTGATAATAGACACACAATGGTTACTCAAATGGGACAAATATCTTTCACCTGGGCTGTACCAACCATTCATGTGTCCAACTGTACATATATACAGTCTATTGGTCTTACTCGTATCAATATAAAGTAATCAAAGTTATGTTTTAAAGTGGTAATTCACTTTTATTACATTGGAGTGCCATGATTCCTCCAAAGTATGCCAGGCAACAGGATACCATTATTTTTCTTCATTTGGGTCTGTTTCCTGGCATACTTTGGAGGAATCAAGGCACTCCAATCTATCAAAAGTATACTCTCCCCTTAAATAAAAAAATAAATAAAGTGTCTTTTGTAATTTATCGAGTCATAGTGAGTTACATAGTTATTTCTGTTAATAAAATACAACTTATAATAATAAATTGTTTAATCACATCCACATTTCATAGATTATTATTATTTTCATTACGGTATATTCCACATAACAAAATCAGATCTGTTATTACATTATATTCCACATAACAAATTAATACAAGTTAAAAATAAATAATATAAACTGGTTCTTAATTTATATCCACATTAATTTTCATAGATTATTTAATTATATTCACCAATAACAATTAATATCATCTTTGTTATGGGACCCTGTGGTGATGGAGTCAGAAAATTTGGAGGTAAATGAGTCCTTCAAATATTGCCACGAAACACCACCACCAAGCTTAGCCTACATACAGGGAAGGAGTTTGTTTGTTTCGTGGTATGGTCAGGTGGAATCAGAAGCCTCCAATTTTTTTCATACACGATCACAGGGTCCTTGATTAATGATAAAAATAATAACACATGACAACACTCCACAATTTTACTCGTCTGACACACACACACACATACACATACACACATACACACACACACACACACACACACACACACACATATACACACATACAACACTACCCAACTCTACTCGTCTCACACACACACACATACACTCAACACATGACAACACTCCACAACTCTACTCGTCTGACATACATACACACACACATACACACACACACACAACCTCGTACGTAGTGTAGAGTAGCAGCAAATGAATCCCAAGGCACCAGAAATGTAAATAAGCTGAGGTGGTTGTAGTTGTTGTTGTTGTTGTTGTTGTTGTAGTTCCCCAGACTGTTGTGGCCGAGCTGTCCCGAGTTTGGTTGAGTGAAGTCAGTCTTGTTGATTAAATTGGAAGGCTACTGATTCTTCCAAACTATGCCAGGAAACAGAACCCCTCCATATGGAATTATACAGGACATATGTTTTATAACTGAGTTTGGAGGATTACATTGCCTCCAAATTGAACACAAAAGGTTACTCCTCTTAATATTTAGAGTTAATGTAGGCCTTCAAATTCAGTTAAAGGGAAGGGTATAGTTCTGAAAGTTTTGGAGATTATGATTCCTCCAAATTATTCCAGGCAACAGGATACCATTATATTTCTTTATATGGGTTTGTTTTCTGGCATATTTTGGAGGAATCAAGGCACTGTAATGTACCAAAAGTATACTCAGGCCCGTAGTTTTAAAACATTTGAGGGCCCTTACAGGAACTCTATGAACCCTCCAAATAATCCAGGCCACAAAACGCTTCAGTGTTTCGAATAGGGAATCTGTTGCCTGGAGTAGTTTGGAGGGTTCATAGAGCTCCAGTAAGGGCCCTCAATTTTTTTTTAAACTACGTGTGTCTGCCCTTAAAGTTTTGGGTGTTTGAAGCCTGACCATAACACATTGTTCACAGATGAGGGCCAGACAACAACATGTAGTGATGGTGGAAGGTGATGTTGGACTTGGACCCCAGTGTTGGCAAACCAGTGATGAGCCACTACAACAAACAAGGGAATTAACAACAACAACAACAACAACAACAACAACATTACCCAAGATACATCAATGTGCCTATTGTCCATATAAAACACCAGTATTGTCTAACTTAAAGAAACACACACGTATTCACACTGGAGAGAAACCCTTTGGCTGTCCACATTGTCCCTTCAAAACAGCACAGAGGGAAAACCTTAAGAAACATGTTCGTACACACACTGCAGAAAAACGCTTTTCTTGTGATAAATGTACATATAAAAGTACTAAACAAATGAACTTAGATATTCATAGTCAAACACACCAGAACTAAGGTAAATACAAAATATATATATATATTTATATAGAGTTGTATATAAATTTGTTTGTATGTATTATAAGGCCTTCACTCGAGCTCGTAAATTAGCGACCACGTCCCTAAATGTTTATGTCATCTGAGCTGGTAACACTGTGTGGGGAAGGTGTCATTGTAGGTAAAAGATTGTATCATTATAATTGTGTTCATATGGTTTTGTTGCCTGGCAAACTTTGGAGGAATTGAAGCACTCTAATGTACCAAACGTGTATTAAGGTCCCTATGATCATGTAAGAGAATTGGAGGCTACTGATTCCTCCCTACTATGCCACGAAACAAGCTTCTTCAATACAGACGGTGTTTCGTGGCAATAAATGAAAGACTCACTAATCTCCAATTTCCTGACTACATTATGCATTGGGGTCCTAAAAGGGGATGGGATCATTTTGGTACATTGGAGTGCCTTGATTCCTCCAAAGTATGCCAGGAAACAAGACTAGATTAACAAAAAGAATGGTGGTATGTTACCTGGAATAGTTTGGAGGAATAATTTACTCCAGATTTACAAACACTTTATTCCTCCCTTAATATAAAAGTGAAGAGAGAGGCGATATTCAAGAACATTCACGGATGTACAGTTGGACACATGAATGGGTGATACAGCCCAAGTGAAAGATGGTCAATTTCTCCCAATATCAAGTTCCTTATTAGTGCCAAATAGGAGACATCAGGGGCAGAAGTCAGTATTGAGGATGGTGTGTGTGTGTGTGTGTGTGTGTGTTCCTTAGTGTCAAATAGGAGACATCAGGGGCAGAAGTCAGTATTGAGGATGGTGTGTGTGTGTGTGTGTGTGTGTTCCTTAGTGTCAAATAGGAGACATCAGGGGCAGAAGTCAGTATTGAGGATGGTGTGTGTGTGTGTGTGTGTGTGTGTGTGTGTGTGTTCCTTAGTGACAAATAGGAGACATCAGGGGCAGAAGTCAGTATTGAGGATGGTAATAAAAAGCAAGTACCTGATAATAGACACACAATGGTTACTCAAATGGGACAAGTATCTTTCACCTGGGCTGTACCAACCATTCATGTGTCCAACTGTACATTCACCACTGGGGGTTGATTCCACAGTGGTTGGTATTGGTTGGTAAGCACGCAAACGAAGGAATGTTAGTTGTGTAAATGACTTATGGGTGAATTATTTAATGAATTTGGTGAGTAAACTATACAGTGATCATTATTGGATAGATTTTGTGAATGTGGAAACTCGCCTCTTGGAAAATAATGAAGCCTTACAAGTGTAGTTGGTTGGGAAGCTAACAAACCAATACCACTGTTGTTAGTGTTTGTGTCTAAAGGTTTTAATTAATTCCTAGCTTAGCCCTTAGACACAAACACTCACAACTTGTTACTCTACTTTGAACAGCTGGAGACGAGAGGCCGAGTTGGTGTCGACATTGATGTTTGGGGAAGAGAAACTGCTCGAATGATGATGACAACCACTACTACTACTACCCCCAACACCACTACTACTACTACTACTACTACTAGCTTCCTCACCGTCCATCAGTGCCTCTACTGCCCATATAAAACCTCTGTCAAATCCAACTTTCTGAGACACGAGAGGATACACACAGGAGAGAAACCTTACCCTTGTCCACACTGTGATTTCAGATGCTCCCAAAACAGTGATCTCAAAAAACATATTAGGATACACACTGGTGAAAAACCCTTTGCCTGTTCTTACTGTCCATATCGATCGTCACGTAAAGAAGTGTTAAAAAGTCACATGAAAACACACATTGGGAATAGAGGTAACTAAATAGAAACGTAAATAAATAAAGAAGAGTTTTAAAATGTCACATGAAAACACATATTGGTAATAGAGGTAACTAAATGAAATATATAAATAAATAAAGAAGTGTTTTAAAATGTCACATGAAAACACATATTAGTAATAGAGGTAATTAAATGAAAAATAATAAAAAAAAGTGTTACAATGTGACGTGAAAACACATCTTCGTAACAGGTAGCTAAATGAAGTGAATGACAAAGTGTATACATAAAGTTAGTCAGAAATTTGGAGGTAAACGAGTCCTTCCAATATTGCCATGAAACACACACATCTATAATTATGGAAGGAGCGTGTGTGTTTCGTGGCATAGTCAGGAGGAACCAGAAGCCTTCAATTCTCAAACACAATCATAGAGTCCTTAATTAGGGCGAATTTATTAAGGACCCTGTGATCGTGTATGAAAATTGGAGGCTTCTGATTCCTCCTGACCATACCACGAAACAAACTCCTTCCATATACTGTGTGTGTGTGTGTTTCGTGACAATATTTGAAGGACTCATTTATCTTCAATTTTCTGACTACATCACACGCAGGGTCCCTTAATTAAACTCGCTTTGCACAACAGTTATGTAATAATAATAATACATTACTACATAAACTTAATGTCTTATGTTGTTCATATTTGTAATGTCATAATTTTCAGTCAATAAATTAGTTTTACAGAAATTAGTCGTGTTTTTACTTGTGTACAAACTGTATATTACTGTTTTTGTACTGCAATTCAAATCTAACCTGTCTCCTGTCTACATGCTGCTGCCCCCTAGCCTACTGGTAAATATCTACTCCATTGCCGGTTGGTATGACAATGTTTTACCTTCTTTACTCACTAATTTATACCATTCTAAGACACTTTTCTTCGATGACATTTTCTTCTGTAATGCCCCATTTCCAAAATATTCAAATGGGTAATTTTGAAATTAGCCTGACCTTACCTAACCTGGGGAAACTACCGTGAAATAACCGTGATAAAGTACCAAGACCAGACCGGGGCAAAATACTGGGACCTAACTGGATAGTACTGTATATATAAATACCCCCAACTCCTGCTTCATGACACTCACTCACCTGTCACCTACTGCAACTCACAACTCATCAACAACACAACAAAAAACACCCTACAAGTTCCTTAGGTTAAGTTAGGTTAGGTTAGGTTAAGTAATATATATAGTATGTAATGGTTAGTTAGGTTAGGTTAGGTTTAGGTTAGGTTTAGGTTAGGTTAGGTTAGGTAATATATATAGTATGCAATGGTTAGTTAGGTTAGGTTAGGTTTAGGTTAGGTTTAGGTTGGGTTAGGTTAAGTAATATATATAGTATGTAATGGTTAGTTAGGTTAGGTTAGGTTTAGGTTAGGTAATATATATAGTATGTAATGGTTAGTTAGTATAAGGAGTTAGGTTAGGTTAGGTTAGGTTAAGTAATATAGATAATATGTAATGATTAATTAGGTTAGGTTAGGTTAGGTTAGGTAATATAGATAGTATGTAATGGTTAGTTAGTTAGTATAAGGAGGTAAAACACTCTTATTTTTATTTCCTTTTCTCTTCTAAGGTTTCACACTGACATAAACAAGATGAAGAGACACCATAGAGGGTAGTAGTAGTAGTAGTAGTGGTAGTAGTAGTGTTGTGGTGGTGATGATGATAGTATAGTGGTGAAGTGGTGTGGTGTTGGTGGTGATAAATTGAAGTGGTGGTGATGTGGTGGTGATATAGTAAAGTGGTGATGTGTTGGTGGTGGTGATATAGTGAGGAGGTGGTGATAGTGGTGATGATAGTGATGGTAGTGGTGGAGAAGCAAATTAAATAACTAACAACCATATTATATTAACACCCTTTTACACACACACACACACACACACACACAGAGAAGTATAACATAGGACACAGCAATCGAGAAAGTGGCACCCTAATAAAAACATTCACATTGGAGTGCCTTGATTCCTCCAAAGTATGCCAGGAAACATAAAACACCATTATTAGTATTATTAGTATTAGTATTATTAGTATTATCATTATCATTATTATTATTATTATTAGTATTATCATTATCATTATTATTATTATTATTATTATTATTATTATTATTATTATTATTATTATTATTATTATTAAAAGCAGTTTCTCCAGATTTATATATTTACCACTAATTTATACCAGCAAGGAGGGGGGGAGGGGGCGGGAAGGGAAGGGAGAGGATGGGGGGAGGAAGGGAGAGGATGGGGGAGGGGGGAGAATGAAAGGAAGGGGTGTTTTGGCGCTTGGTTTGTTATTGTCTCCTCTCTTTCCCACCACCACCCACGTGACAAGTATATAAACCCCAGCAGAGGTGCGCGTGGCTTCATTCCTCTCTGTGACTTTGGTGAGAGTGGTTGTCTTCTCTCTTGGGTCTCGTGGTGTGAGATTGAGAGTGAGACGGAAACAGAGATTAAGAGACGAAACCTGAGCCAGAAAGAGACACACACACATACAAACCAGAGCCAGAAAGAGACACACACACATACAAACCAGAGCCAGAAAGAGACACAGACATATACAAACAGACACACAGAAAACTAACTAAGGAATCACGCAATTTAAAAAAAAATAATAATCACGGAAATTAATGCAAAAGTGAGAGACATATAAAAGTTGTAATTAAAGTTTGTGATGAAATTGAAAAAAAGTTGGAACTAAACTGAGAAAACAGATTAATTCTTCATAAAAATTGGTACATAATATAAATAAAATTGCGAAGAACTCCGAGAAAGTTATTTAGAATATTATTATCCAAGAATTTAATAAAGGGATAATTATTATGTCTTAAATTAGTACCAGCTGTTTTATATGTTGCTATTATTATTATTATTAGTAAGTAAATATTATCGATCTCGTAACTTATAACTCGTTCCTTCATTTTATTTATTTATTTATTTCATCAATTTAAAATAACTCAACTCAACAATTAAGACTTTCGCACTAGAACAAACCTTCATTATTTTTTTTACACATTGACTTTCGCACCAAAACAGACTGTCTGCATTTTTTAACATATTGAGTTTGGCGCCAAAATAAACCATCGATCTTCATTTGACACATTGACTTTCGCGCCAAAAACAAACAAACCATCGATCTTCATTTGACACATTGACTTTTTCGCGCCAAAACAAACAAACCATCGATCTTCATTTGACACATTGACTTTCGCGCCAAAACAATAAATCAAGATGGCGTGTTTATGCCGTCAACCCGAGACCGTGGACGCCATACCCAGACCACAGCGATGGTTGGTGTTCGTGATCGGGATGGTGGAGACGATGCTGTGGTCGGGTGTCATCTTCGGGTGGGCCTCACTGGTACACGCTCTAAAATTACAAGGTGTTTATAGTAACCTGTGCGCGCCAAAAAATATAAGCGACGAGTTTCCCCCTGGTGGCTACAGCGACAACTACAACAACAACAACAACACCATCCTAAACAACGACGACGACAACTACATTCCCAACATAAACACCATCCCCATCATAAACAAAGACAACAACTACAACAACAACTACATAAACAACAACAACAACAACAGCAGTATGATTCAGAATTATGCAATAGAAGAGTTTTATCATAATGGGGTAAGTGGATATATATTTTTTTTTATTAATTTTGTAAACATATATTTTTATCTCTAATTATTATTAATATTTTTTTTATGTATGATTTTTGTTAAGATAGATTTTTTTGATATGTTAGGATAATTTTACATATAATAATAATATATATAATAATAATAATAATAATGTATATATGTATTTTTTTTCATCTGTTATTATTATTATTATTATTATTATTATTATTATTATTTTATGTGTATGATTTTTGTTAAGGTATAATATATTATGAGATGTTAACAGGATAAATATTCACGTCATTTATAATAATAATAATAATACCGATGTACTCATTGATAAAAAGGGTTCAACATTCACTAAATAGGTATGTGTGTGTGTGTGTGTGTGTAAAGGGTTAGAGAAAGATATAGTACTCTGAACATTATAATTATTATTATTATTATTATTATTATTATTATTATAATTCCTTTCTTTCATTCTTTTTCATTTTTTTTTTCTTTTTTTTTTTTTTCTTTCTCTCATTCTTTTTTTTGCTCTCTCTCTTTCATTTTCCCTCTCTCTCTCTCTCTCTCTCTCTCTCTCTCTCTCTCTCTCTCTCTCTCTCTCTCTCCTTAACACACATACACACTCACACACACTATATCCGTTCCCTCCCCCCTACCCCCCCCCTCCCTTCCCTATAACACCCCCCCCCCCCCACTCCCCCCCTTTTAACTTCCCTCTTGACCCTAGTAGGGGGCGGATACCCTCATTCCACACTCAATTTAAAGTGAGAGAGAGAGAGAGAGAGAGAGAGAGTGGAGGGCGAAAAGAGAGAGAGAGAGAGAGAGACAGGGGGAGGGTGAGAGAGAGAGAGAGAGAGTGGAGGGCGAAAAGAGAGAGAGAAAGGAAAAGAGAGTGAGAGAGAGAGAGAGACAGGGGGAGGGACGAAGAGAGAGAGGGGGGGGGGCGAAGAGAGAAAGGGTAGGGGCACGAAAAGAGAGAGAGGAGGGAGGACACAAAGAGCGAGAGACAGAAAAGAGAGACATACAGAGAAAGAAAAAATATATATCTATAGAGAGAGAGAGTGCCTAAGTGTACTGTAGTAGGGTGTAGGAAGGCGGGAGTGGAGTGGAGTGGAGTGGAGTGACAGATAAAAGGATATACGAGATAATGATAACAACAAACAACAACAAACAACGGGTAATTTAACTTTGATAATAATATAAATAAGCCACTTGATGATATAATGTATACAGTCATCACCACTAATAGATAAATAAATAAATATATATTATACATAGATTTGGTTAAAGGATTGGAACAGTGTAAAATTTTATTATTATTTATTATTACCAACCCCACCTACAACACACACACACACACACACACCTCTCCTCCCCCACCCACAACACCCCCCTCCTCTCTCCTCTACACACACATCCCCCTCTCCTCTCCCCCCCACACACACACCCAAGACACCCCTTCTCCCCCCCACACCCACACACAACCCCCCACCCCACCCAAGACACACCCCTCCTCCCCACCCCCACCCCCCTCCTCTCCCCTCCCCCACACACAAATCACCCCCCCCCCCCTCCTCTCTCCCTCCCCTCCCAACATTTCACTCAGCAACAGACCCCACTACCCCCACCCCCACCCCCCCCTACCCCACAACTTCCCCCTCCTCTTCTTCCTCTTCCTCTTCCTTCTCTTTACAATGTCACGTGAAAGCCAGGCAGGTCAAGTATGTGTGTATTTAAAGATATTATTTCCTCACTCTATCTTTATTTATTTCTCTAAGTCTTTCTCTTACCTGTCCTTGTTTTTTTTTCTCTCTCTCGTTTTTAATTCTGTCTATTTCCTGTCTTCTCTTCTCTCTCTCTCTCTCTCTCTCGTTTTTAATCCTGTCTATTTCCTGTCCTCTCTCTCTCTCTCTCTCTCTCTCTCTCTCTCTCTCTCTCTCTCTCTCTCTCTCTCTACAAATAACACCTGAGTCAACAACAACAACAATGACACAATAACAATGCAGTATGTTGAAAATCATTGCATAGTGACGTATGTATATTTACTCTATTTAAAGTTTTCTCTTGGCAAGCATCACTCACTAAAGATAGGTGGGGTTATTGCTTTCTCTCTCTCTCTCTCTCTCTCTCTCTCTCTCTCTCTCTCTCTCTCTGTATGTGTGGGTTGTTCTGTGTGTGTGTGTGGGGGGGGGCTGTTCTCTCTCTCTCTCTCTCTGTGTGTGTGTGTGTTATTCTCACACTCTCTCTCTCTCTCTCTCTCTCTCTCTCTCTCTCTCTCTCTCTCTCTCTCTCTCTGTGTGTGTGTGTGTACCCTAATGATAAGTATTTTCCATGTCAAGGTCAGCAATGTGTGTATTTTCTGATGCATAGATGTTAACCCTCACAGTCCACAACAGAGAGAGAGAGAGAGAGAGAGAGAGAGAGAAAGAGAGAGAGAGAGAGAGATGATAATGTGCAGTAAAATATCGTAGCAACAGACAGAGTTACATAGAATCACAGACCACAACAGACCTTACGATCCACAAGGGGTGATCTGATTAGAAGGTTACTGGTGGAGAATGAATTTCTCCCCAATGTTAGTCGTAGATAAGGATAGCAAAGTAGAGAGAGGGAGAGGGAGAGAGAGAGAGAGAGAGAGAGAGAGAGAGAGAGAGAGAGAGAGAGAATAACAAATTACTTACTTCTGGGAAAACACACACACACAGACACAGACAGACACACATATTGGTGCCCCTCATCTCAAGGTCATTACTGAAACGTGGTGTTCGATGACCGTCAACTTTATACTCTTGGCAAGCACTCTCTCTCTCTCTCTCTCTCTCTCTCTCTCTCTCTCTCTCTCTGTTGCTACGTTATTGTACTACATATTATCATTCTCTCTCTCTCTCTCTCTCTCTCTCTCTGTTGCTACGTTATTTTACTACATATTATCATTCTCTCTCTCTCTCTCTCTCTCTCTCTCCCTCTCTCTCCCCCCCTCTCTCTCTCTCTCTCTGTTTGCTTTCCCTGTGCTTGTTTATCTTATTGCTTGGTATATGCTCTTGTTTGTTTGTTTGCTTGCTCTCTTGTTTGTTATTGATCCTAACCTGTTTCTGTCCCCACTGACCTACATTCATACCTCGAGTTAAAGGGGTAGTAGTAGTAGTAGTGGTAGTAGTGGTAGTGGTAGTAGTAGTAGTGGTAACAGTAGTAGTAACAATAATAGTAATAGTAGTAGTAGTAGTAGTAGTAGTAATAATAATAGTAGTAGTAATATGCTCCTAGTTTATTGGTGGACAAAAAAAAATATATATATATATGCCTGGAAACAACAAGACACATGCATGTACCCAAATAATGAGGGTTGCCCAGAGGTGGATTTTTAGAAGAATTAGTCGTTGCTTTATACAGTCGATTAAATTTTTGTCCCTAACGTCAATATTGTGTACTATGCTCTTTAAAACGATAGGGGATAGCATGATACGTGTTTTGCAGTGTGTGTGTGTGTGTGTGTGTGTAAGTGGAAGGGAAGGAAAGGTGTATGTGTATGTGTGTGAGAGAGGAAGGGAAGGAAAGGTGTGTGTGTTTGTGTAAGTGTAAGTTGAAGGGAAGGAAGGGTATATATATGTGTGTGTGTGTTTGTGTGTGTGTGTGTATGTGTGTGTGTGTGTGTGTAAGAGGAAGGAGAGGAAATGTGTGTGTGTGTGTGTGTGTGTGAGGAAGGAAAGTAAAAGTAAACAGACATTGAGTTTCTGTCAATTTTAACTACCTTGACTTATATAGAGTAAATTATCTTGCTTGATTAATTGTACCCACACACACACACACACAAACACACAGACATACCTTTCCTTCACTTCCTCTTACACACACACACACACACAAACACACAGACATACCTTTCCTTCACTTCCTCTTACACACAAACACACACACACACTTCTCCTGCCCTGCCCTAATGTATACCCTACCCATCCCTGCCCTACTCTACCCTATATATTATTCCTAGCCATCCCTGACCCAGTCCCTCCTACTCTACCCTTGACCCTAGCCATCCCTGACCCTGCGCTACCCTATCAATACCCTATCCATCCCTGACCCAGTCCCTCAATCAATCAATCAATCAATAAATAAATAAATAAATAAATAAATCTCTCACCACACACCACTTCTCCTCCTCCTCCTCCTCCTCCTCTTCCTCCTTCTTCAGACCTACCCTTCATGCACAGCCCAAGACGAGAGGTTCGCCCTTCTATACACCGTAGCTTGCGTCGTGTACTCCACCCCTGGTATTCTGGTGGGCTATGGGCTTCATCACCTCGGTCTGGCCTTCACTCGAGTCATGGGAGGTCTTATGGTCTGCTGTGGCTTCCTGTTACTCTCATTCACTTCTGCAGGTGGGTCTTGGTGTGAGAGAGAGGAGAGAGAGAGTTTGTGGTTGTGAGGGATTTGTGTGTGTATGTGTGTGAGAGAGAGAGTTTGTGGGTGTTGGTGTGTTTGTGTGTGTATGTGTGTGAGAGAGAGAGTTTGTGGATGTGAGGGATTTGTGTGTGTATGTGTGGGAGAGAGTTTGTGGTTGTGAGGGATTTGTGTGTGTATGTGTGTGTGTGTTTGGGTATGTGAGGGATTTGTGTGTGTGTGTGTGTGTGAGTTTGGGTATGTGACGGGATTTGTGTGTGTATGTGTGTGTGAGTTTGGGTATGTGAGGGATTTGTGTGTGTGTGTGTGTGTGAGTTTGGGTATGTGAGGGATTTGTGTGTGTATGTGTGTGTGAGTTTGGGTATGTGAGGGATTTGTGTGTGTATGTGTGTGAGAGAGAGAGTTTGTGGTTGTGAGGGATTTGTGTGTGTATGTGTGTGTGTGTTTGGGTATGTGAGGGATTTGTGTGTGTGTGTGTGTGTGAGTTTGGGTATGTGAGGGATTTGTGTGTGTATGTGTGGGAGAGAGTTTGTGGTTGTGAGGGATTTGGTGTGTGTATGTGTGTGAGTTTGGGTATGTGGGATTTGTGTGTGTATGTGTGGGAGAGAGTTTGTGGGTGTTGGTGTGTTTGTGTGTGTGTGTGGAGAGAGAGAGTTTGTGGATGTGAGGGATTTGTGTGTGTATGTGTGTGTGTTTGGGTATGTGAGGGTATCAGTGTGTGGGATAT
>JAWZYT010002182.1:0-64233 GCA_034508575.1 Petrolisthes manimaculis | reverse complement strand
AACACGTTTTTTTGGCCCAAAAAGTCGATTTGTACTGTGCTAGAAAAATTTCAATTTTCAGGCAAAAAAAATGCTAAAACACGTTTTTTTGGCCCAAAAAGTCGATTTGTACTGTGCTAGAAAAATTTCAATTTTCAGGCAAAAAAATGCAAAAACACGTTTTTTTGGCCCAAAAAGTCGATTTGTACAGTGCTAGAAAAATTTCAATTTTCAGGCAAAAAAAATGCTAAAACGCGTTTTTTTGGCCCAAAAAGTCGATTTGTACTGTGCTAGAAAAATTTCAATTTTCAGGCAAAAAAATGCTAAAACACGTTTTTTTGGCCCAAAAAGTCGATTTGTACTGTGCTAGAAAAATTTCAATTTTCAGGCAAAAAAAATGCTAAAACACGTTTTTTTGGCCCAAAAAGTCGATTTGTACTGTGCTAGAAAAATTTCAATTTTCAGGCAAAAAAAATGCTAAAACACGTTTTTTTGGCCCAAAAAGTCGATTTGTACTGTGCTAGAAAAATTTCAATTTTCAGGCAAAAAAAATGCTAAAACACGTTTTTTTGGCCCAAAAAGTCGATTTGTACTGTGCTAGAAAAATTTCAATTTTCAGGCAAAAAAATGCTAAAACACGTTTTTTTGGCCCAAAAAGTCGATTTGTACTGTGCTAGAAAAATTTCAATTTTCAGGCAAAAAAAATGCTAAAACACGTTTTTTTGGCCCAAAAAGTCGATTTGTACTGTGCTAGAAAAAATTCAATTTTCAGGCAAAAAAAAATGCAAAAACACGTTTTTTTGGCCCAAAAAGTCGATTTGTACAGTGCTAGAAAAATTTCAATTTTCAGGCAAAAAAAATGCTAAAACACGTTTTTTTGGCCCAAAAAGCCGATTTGTACTGTGCTAGAAAAATTTCAATTTTCAGGCAAAAAAAATGCAAAAACACGTTTTTTTTGCCCAAAAAGTCGATTTGTACTGTGCTAGAAAAATTTCAATTTTCAGGCAAAAAAAATGCTAAAACACGTTTTTTGGGCCCAAAAAGTCGATTTGTACTGTGCTAGAAAAAATTCAATTTTCAGGCAAAAAAAATGCTAAAACACGTTTTTTTGGCCCAAAAAGTCGATTTGTACTGTGCTAGAAAAAATTCAATTTTCAGGCAAAAAAAATGCTAAAACACGTTTTTTTGGCCCAAAAAGTCGATTTGTACTGTGCTAGAAAAATTTCAATTTTCAGGCAAAAAAAATGCTAAAACACGTTTTTTTGGCCCAAAAAGTCGATTTGTACTGTGCTAGAAAAATTTCAATTTTCAGGCAAAAAAAATGCTAAAACACGTTTTTTTGGCCCAAAAAGTCGATTTGTACTGTGCTAGAAAAATTTCAATTTTCAGGCAAAAAAAATGCTAAAACACGTTTTTTTGGCCCAAAAAGTCGATTTGTACTGTGCTAGAAAAATTTCAATTTTCAGGCAAAAAAAATGCTAAAACACGTTTTTTTGGCCCAAAAAGTCGATTTGTACTGTGCTAGAAAAATTTCAATTTTCAGGCAAAAAAAATGCAAAAACACGTTTTTTTGGCCCAAAAAGTCGATTTGTACAGTGCTAGAAAAATTTCAATTTTCAGGCAAAAAAAATGCAAAAACACGTTTTTTTGGCCCAAAAAGTCGATTTGTACTGTGCTAGAAAAATTTCAATTTTCAGGCAAAAAAAATGCTAAAACACGTTTTTTTGGCCCAAAAAGTCGATTTGTACTGTGCTAGAAAAATTTCAATTTTCAGGCAAAAAAAATGCTAAAACACGTTTTTTTGGCCCAAAAAGTCGATTTGTACTGTGCTAGAAAAATTTCAATTTTCAGGCAAAAAAAATGCTAAAACACGTTTTTTTGGCCCAAAAAGTCGATTTGTACTGTGCTAGAAAAATTTCAATTTTCATGCAAAAAAAATGCTAAAACACGTTTTTTTGGCCCAAAAAGTCGATTTGTACTGTGCTAGAAAAATTTCAATTTTCAGGCAAAAAAAATGCTAAAACACGTTTTTTTGGCCCAAAAAGTCGATTTGTACTGTGCTAGAAAAATTTCAATTTTCAGGCAAAAAAAATGCTAAAACACGTTTTTTGGCCCAAAAAGTCGATTTGTACTGTGCTAGAAAAATTTCAATTTTCAGGCAAAAAAAATGCTAAAACACGTTTTTTTGGCCCAAAAAGTCGATTTGTACTGTGCTAGAAAAATTTCAATTTTCAGGCAAAAAAAATGCTAAAACACGTTTTTTTGGCCCAAAAAGTCGATTTGTACTGTTCTAGAAAAAATTCAATTTTCAGGCAAAAAAAATGCTAAAACACGTTTTTTTGGCCCAAAAAGTCGATTTGTACTGTGCTAGAAAAAATTTAATTTTCAGGCAAAAAAAATGCTAAAACACGTTTTTTTGGCCCAAAAAGTCGATTTGTACTGTGCTAGAAAAATTTCAATTTTCAGGCAAAAAAAATGCTAAAACACGTTTTTTTGGCCCAAAAAGTCGATTTGTACTGTGCTAGAAAAATTTCAATTTTCAGGCAAAAAAAATGCTAAAACACGTTTTTTTGGCCCAAAAAGTCGATTTGTACTGTGCTAGAAAAATTTCAATTTTCAGGCAAAAAAAATGCAAAAACACGTTTTTTTGGCCCAAAAAGTCGATTTGTACTGTGCTAGAAAAATTTCAATTTTCAGGCAAAAAAAATGCAAAAACACGTTTTTTTTTGCCCAAAAAGTCGATTCGTACAGTGCTAGAAAAATTTCAATTTTCAGGCAAAAAAAATGCTAAAACACGTTTTTTTGGCCCAAAAAGTCGATTTGTACTGTGCTAGAAAAATTTCAATTTTCAGGCAAAAAAAATGCTAAAACACGTTTTTTTGGCCCAAAAAGTCGATTTGTACTGTGCTAGAAAAATTTCAATTTTCAGGCAAAAAAAATGCTAAAACACGTTTTTTTGGCCCAAAAAGTCGATTTGTACAGTGCTAGAAAAATTTCAATTTTCAGGCAAAAAAAATGCTAAAACACGTTTTTTTGGCCCAAAAAGTCGATTTGTACTGTGCTAGAAAAATTTCAATTTTCAGGCAAAAAAAATGCTAAAACACGTTTTTTTGGCCCAGAAAGTCGATTTGTACTGTGCTAGAAAAATTTCAATTTTCAGGCAAAAAAATGCTAAAACACGTTTTTTTGGCCCAAAAAGTCGATTTGTACTGTGCTAGAAAAATTTCAATTTTCAGGCAAAAAAAATGCTAAAACACTTTTTTGGCCCAAAAAGTCGATTTGTACTGTGCTAGAAAAATTTCAATTTTCAGGCAAAAAAAATGCTAAAACACGTTTTTTTGGCCCAAAAAGTCGATTTGTACTGTGCTAGAAAAATTTCAATTTTCAGGCAAAAAAAATGCAAAAACACGTTTTTTTGGCCCAAAAAGTCGATTTGTACAGTGCTAGAAAAATTTCAATTTTCAGGCAAAAAAAATGCTAAAACACGTTTTTTTGGCCCAAAAAGTCGATTTGTACTGTGCTAGAAAAAATTCAATTTTCAGGCAAAAAAAATGCTAAAACACGTTTTTTTGGCCCAAAAAGTCGATTTGTACTGTGCTAGAAAAATTTCAATTTTCAGGCAAAAAAAATGCTAAAACACGTTTTTTTGGCCCAAAAAGTCGATTTGTACTGTGCTAGAAAAAATTCAATTTTCAGGCAAAAAAAATGCTAAAACACGTTTTTTTGGCCCAAAAAGTCGATTTGTACAGTGCTAGAAAAATTTCAATTTTCAGGCAAAAAAAATGCTAAAACACGTTTTTTTGGCCCAAAAAGTCGATTTGTACTGTGCTAGAAAAATTTCAATTTTCAGGCAAAAAAAATGCTAAAACACGTTTTTTTGGCCCAAAAAGTCGATTTGTACTGTGCTAGAAAAAATTCAATTTTCAGGCAAAAAAAATGCTAAAACACGTTTTTTTGGCCCAAAAAGTCGATTTGTACTGTGCTAGAAAAATTTCAATTTTCAGGCAAAAAAAATGCTAAAACACGTTTTTTTGGCCCAAAAAGTCGATTTGTACTGTGCTAGAAAAATTTCAATTTTCAGGCAAAAAAAATGCTAAAACACGTTTTTTTGGCCCAAAAAGTCGATTTGTACTGTGCTAGAAAAAAATCAATTTTCAGGCAAAAAAAATGCTAAAACACGTTTTTTTGGCCCAAAAAGTCGATTTGTACTGTGCTAGAAAAATTTCAATTTTCAGGCAAAAAAAATGCTAAAACACGTTTTTTTGGCCCAAAAAGTCGATTTGTACTGTGCTAGAAAAATTTCAATTTTCAGGCAAAAAAAATGCTAAAACACGTTTTTTTGGCCCAAAAAGTCGATTTGTACTGTGCTAGAAAAAATTCAATTTTCAGGCAAAAAAAATGCAAAAACAAGTTTTTTGGTCCAAAAAGTCGATTTGTACAGTGCTAGAAAAATTTCAATTTTCAGGCAAAAAAAATGCTAAAACATGTTTTTTTGGCCCAAAAAGTCGATTTGTACTGTGCTAGAAAAATTTCAATTTTCAGGCAAAAAAAATGCTAAAACACGTTTTTTTGGCCCAAAAAGTCGATTTGTACTGTGCTAGAAAAATTTCAATTTTCAGGCAAAAAAAATGCTAAAACACGTTTTTTTGGCCCAAAAAGTCGATTTGTACTGTGCTAGAAAAATTTCAATTTTCAGGCAAAAAAATGCTAAAACACGTTTTTTTGGCCCAAAAAGTCGATTTGTACTGTACTAGAAAAATTTCAATTTTCAGGCAAAAAAATGCTAAAACACGTTTTTTTGGCCCAAAAAGTCGATTTGTACTGTGCTAGAAAAATTTCAATTTTCTGGCAAAAAAAATGCTAAAACACGTTTTTTTGGCCCAAAAAGTCGATTTGTACTGTGCTAGAAAAATTTCAATTTTCAGGCAAAAAAAATGCTAAAACACGTTTTTTTGGCCCAAAAAGTCGATTTGTACTGTGCTAGAAAAATTTCAATTTTCAGGCAAAACAAATGCTAAAACACGTTTTTTTGGCCCAAAAAGTCGATTTGTACTGTGCTAGAAAAATTTCAATTTTCAGGCAAAAAAAAATGCTAAAACACGTTTTTTTGGCCCAAAAAGTCGAGTTGTACTGTGCTAGAATAATTTCAATTTTCAGGCAAAAAAAATGCTAAAACACGTTTTTTTGGCCCAAAAAGTCGATTTGTACTGTGCTAGAAAAATTTCAATTTTCAGGCAAAAAAAATGCTAAAACACGTTTTTTTGGCCCAAAAAGTCGATTTGTACTGTGCTAGAAAAATTTCAATTTTCAGGCAAAAAAAATGCTAAAACACATTTTTTTGGCCCAAAAAGTCGATTTGTACTGTGCTAGAAAAATTTCAATTTTCAGGAAAAAAAAATGCTAAAACACGTTTTTTTGGCCCAAAAAGTCGATTTGTACTGTGCTAGAAAAATTTCAATTTTCAGGCAAAAAAAATGCTAAAACACGTTTTTTTGGCCCAAAAAGTCGATTTGTACTGTGCTAGAAAAATTTCAATTTTCAGGCAAAAAAAATGCTAAAACACGTTTTTTTGGCCCAAAAAGTCGATTTGTACTGTGCTAGAAAAATTTCAATTTTCAGGCAAAAAAAATGCAAAAAACACGTTTTTTTGGCCCAAAAAGTCGATTTGTACAGTGCTAGAAAAATTTCAATTTTCAGGCAAAAAAAATGCTAAAACACGTTTTTTTGGCCCAAAAAGTCGATTTGTACTGTGCTAGAAAAATTTCAATTTTCAGGCAAAAAAAATGCTAAAACACGTTTTTTTGGCCCAAAAAGTCGATTTGTACTGTGCTAGAAAAATTTCAATTTTCAGGCAAAAGAAATGCTAAAACACGTTTTTTTGGCCCAAAAAGTCGATTTGTACTGTGCTAGAAAAATTTCAATTTTGAGGCAAAAAAAATGCTAAAACACGTTTTTTTGGCCCAAAAAGTCGATTTGTACTGTGCTAGAAAAATTTCAATTTTCAGGCAAAAAAAATGCTAAAACACGTTTTTTTGGCCCAAAAAGTCGATTTGTACTGTGCTAGAAAAATTTCAATTTTCAGGCAAAAAAAATGCTAAAACACGTTTTTTTGGCCCAAAAAGTCGATTTGTACTGTGCTAGAAAAATTTCAATTTTCAGGCAAAAAAAATGCTAAAACACGTTTTTTTGGCCCAAAAAGTCGATTTGTACTGCGCTAGAAAAATTTCAATTTTCAGGCAAAAAAAATGCAAAAACACGTTTTTTTGGCCCAAAAAGTCGATTTGTACTGTGCTAGAAAAATTTCAATTTTCAGGCAAAAAAAATGCTAAAACACGTTTTTTTGGCCCAAAAAGTCGATTTGTACTGTGCTAGAAAAATTTCAATTTTCAGGCAAAAAAAATGCTAAAACACGTTTTTTTGGCCCAAAAAGTCGATTTGTACTGTGCTAGAAAAATTTCAATTTTCAGGCAAAAAAAATGCTAAAACACGTTTTTTTGGCCCAAAAAGTCGATTTGTACTGTGCTAGAAAAATTTCAATTTTCAGGCAAAAAAAATGCTAAAACACGTTTTTTTGGCCCAAAAAGTCGATTTGTACTGTGCTAGAAAAATTTCAATTTTCAGGCAAAAAAAATGCAAAAACACGTTTTTTTGGCCCAAAAAGTCGATTTGTACAATGCTAGAAAAATTTCAATTTTCATGCAAAAAAAAATGCTAAAACACGTTTTTTTGGCCCAAAAAGTCGATTTGTACTGTGCTAGAAAAATTTCAATTTTCAGGCAAAAAAAATGCTAAAACACGTTTTTTTGGCCCAAAAAGTCGATTTGTACTGTGCTAGAAAAATTTCAATTTTCAGGCAAAAAAAATGCTAAAACACATTTTTTTTTGGCCCAAAAAGTCGATTTGTACTGTGCTAGAAAAATTTCAATTTTCAGGCAAAAAAAATGCTAAAACACGTTTTTTTGGCCCAAAAAGTCGATTTGTACTGTGCTAGAAAAATTTCAATTTTCAGGCAAAAAAAATGCTAAAACACGTTTTTTTGGCCCAAAAAGTCGATTTGTACTGTACTAGAAAAATTTCAATTTTCAGGCAAAAAAAATGCTAAAACACGTTTTTTTTGCCCAAAAAGTCGATTTGTACTGTGCTAGAAAAAAATCAATTTTCAGGCAAAAAAAATGCTAAAACACGTTTTTTTGGCCCAAAAAGTCGATTTGTACTGTGCTAGAAAAATTTCAATTTTCAGGCAAAAAAAATGCTAAAACACGTTTTTTTTGGCCCAAAAAGTCGATTTGTACTGTGCTAGAAAAATTCAATTTTCAGGCAAAAAAAATGCTAAAACACGTTTTTTTGGCCCAAAAAGTCGATTTGTACTGTGCTAGAAAAATTTCAATTTTCAGGCAAAAAAAATGCTAAAACACGTTTTTTTGGCCCAAAAAGTCGATTTGTACTGTGCTAGAAAAATTTCAATTTTCAGGCAAAAAAAATGCTAAAACACATTTTTTTGGCCCAAAAAGTCGATTTGTACTGTGCTAGAAAAATTTCAATTTTCAGGCAAAAAAAATGCTGAAACACGTTTTTTTGGCCCAAAAAGTCGATTTGTACTGTGCTAGAAAAATTTCAATTTTCAGGCAAAAAAAATGCTAAAACACGTTTTTTTGGCCCAAAAAGTCGATTTGTACTGTGCTAGAAAAATTTCAATTTTCAGGCAAAAAAAATACTAAAACACGTTTTTTTGGCCCAAAAAGTCGATTTGTACAGTGCTAGAAAAATTTCAATTTTCAGGCAAAAAAAATGCTAAAACACGTTTTTTTGGCCCAAAAAGTCGATTTGTACTGTGCTAGAAAAATTTCAATTTTCAGGCAAAAAAAATGTTAAAACACGTTTTTTTGGCCCAAAAAGTCGATTTGTACTGTGCTAGAAAAATTTCAATTTTCAGGCAAAAAAAATGCTAAAACACGTTTTTTTGGCCCAAAAAGTCGATTTGTACTGTGCTAGAAAAATTTCAATTTTCAGGCAAAAAAATGCTAAAACACGTTTTTTTGGCCCAAAAAGTCGATTTGTACTGTGCTAGAAAAATTTCAATTTTCAGGCAAAAAAAATGCTAAAACAAGTTTTTTTGGCCCAAAAAGTCGATTTGTACTGTGCTAAAAAAAATTCAATTTTCAGGCAAAAAAAATGCTAAAACACGTTTTTTTGGCCCAAAAAGTCGATTTGTACTGTGCTAGAAAAATTTCAATTTTCAGGCAAAAAAAATGCTAAAACACGTTTTTTTGGCCCAAAAAGTCGATATGTACTGTGCTAGAAAAATTTCAATTTTCAGGCAAAAAAAATGCTAAAACACGTTTTTTTGGCCCAAAAAGTCGATTTGTACTGTGCTAGAAAAATTTCAATTTTCAGGCAAAAAAAATGCTAAAACACGTTTTTTTGGCCCAAAAAGTCGATTTGTACTGTGCTAGAAAAATTTCAATTTTCAGGCAAAAAAAATGCAAAAACTCGTTTTTTTGGCCCAAAAAGTCGATTTGTACTGTGCTAGAAAAATTTCAATTTTCAGGCAAAAAAAATGCTAAAACACGTTTTTTTGGCCCAAAAAGTCGATTTGTACTGTGCTAGAAAAATTTCAATTTTCAGGCAAAAAAAATGCAAAAACACGTTTTTTTGGCCCAAAAAGTCGATTTGTACAGTGCTAGAAAAATTTCAATTTTCAGGCAAAAAAAATGCTAAAACACGTTTTTTTGGCCCAAAAAGTCGATTTGTACTGTGCTAGAAAAATTTCAATTTTCAGGCAAAAAAAATGCTAAAACACGTTTTTTTGGCCCAAAAAGTCGATTTGTACTGTGCTAGAAAAAATTCAATTTTCAGGCAAAAAAAATGCTAAAACACGTTTTTTTGGCCCAAAAAGTCGATTTGTACAGTGCTAGAAAAATTTCAGTTTTCAGGCAAAAAAAATGCTAAAACACGTTTTTTTGGCCCAAAAAGTCGATTTGTACTGTGCTAGAAAAATTTCAATTTTCAGGCAAAAAAAATGCTAAAACACGTTTTTTTGGCCCAAAAAGTCGATTTGTACTGTGCTAGAAAAATTTCAATTTTCAGGCAAAAAAAATGCTAAAACACGTTTTTTTGGCCCAAAAAGTCGATTTGTACTGTGCTAGAAAAATTTCAATTTTCAGGCAAAAAAAATGCTAAAACACGTTTTTTTGGCCCAAAAAGTCGATTTGTACTGTGCTAGAAAAATTTCAATTTTCAGGCAAAAAAAATGCTAAAACACGTTTTTTTGGCCCAAAAAGTCGATTTGTACTGTGCTAGAAAAATTTCAATTTTCAGGCAAAAAAAATGCTAAAACACGTTTTTTTGGCCCAAAAAGTCGATTTGTACTGTGCTAGAAAAATTTCAATTTTCAGGCAAAAAAAATGCTAAAACACGTTTTTTTGGCCCAAAAAGTCGATTTGTACTGTGCTAGAAAAATTTCAATTTTCAGGCAAATAAAATGCTAAAACACGTTTTTTTGGCCCAAAAAGTCGATTTGTACTGTGCTAGAAAAATTTCAATTTTCAGGCAAAAAAAATGCTAAAACACGTTTTTTTGGCCCAAAAAGTCGATTTGTACTGTGCTAGAAAAATTTTAATTTTCAGGCAAAAAAAATGCTAAAACACGTTTTTTTGGCCCAAAAAGTCGATTTGTACTGTGCTAGAAAAATTTCAATTTTCAGGCAAAAAAAATGCTAAAACACGTTTTTTTGGCCCAAAAAGTCGATTTGTACTGTGCTAGAAAAATTTCAATTTTCAGAAAAAAAAAATGCAAAAACATGTTTTTTTGGCCCAAAAAGTCGATTTGTACAGTGCTAGAAAAATTTCAATTTTCAGGCAAAAAAAATGCAAAAACACGTTTTTTTGGCCCAAAAAGTCGATTTGTACAGTGCTAGAAAAATTTCAATTTTCAGGCAAAAAAAATGCTAAAACACGTTTTTTTGGCCCAAAAAGTCGATTTGTACTGTGCTAGAAAAATTTCAATTTTCAGGCAAAAAAATGCTAAAACACGTTTTTTTGGCCCAAAAAGTCGATTTGTACTGTGCTAGAAAAATTTCAATTTTCAGGCAAAAAAAATGCTAAAACACGTTTTTTTGGCCCAAAAAGTCGATTTGTACTGTGCTAGAAAAATTTCAATTTTCAGGCAAAAAAAATGCTAAAACACGTTTTTTTGGCCCAAAAAGTCGATTTGTACTGTGCTAGAAAAATTTCAATTTTCAGGCAAAAAAAATGCTAAAACACGTTTTTTTGGCCCAAAAAGTCGATTTGTACTGTGCTAGAAAAATTTCAATTTTCAGGCAAAAAAAATGCTAAAACATGTTTTTTTGGCCCAAAAAGTCGATTTGTACTGTGCTAGAAAAATTCAATTTTCAGGCAAAAAAAAATGCTAAAACACGTTTTTTTGGCCCAAAAAGTCGATTTGTACTGTGCTAGAAAAATTTCAATTTTCAGGCAAAAAAAATGCAAAAACACGTTTTTTTGGCCCAAAAAGTCGATTTGTACAGTGCTAGAAAAATTTCAATTTTCAGGCAAAAAAAATGCTAAAACACGTTTTTTTGGCCCAAAAAGCCGATTTGTACTGTGCTAGAAAAATTTCAATTTTCAGGCAAAAAAAATGCAAAAACACGTTTTTTTTGCCCAAAAAGTCGATTTGTACTGTGCTAGAAAAATTTCAATTTTCAGGCAAAAAAAATGCTAAAACACGTTTTTTTGGCCCAAAAAGTCGATTTGTACTGTGCTAGAAAAATTTCAATTTTCACGCAAAAAAAATGCTAAAACACGTTTTTTTGGCCCAAAAAGTCGATTTGTACTGTGCTAGAAAAAAATCAATTTTCAGGCAAAAAAAATGCTAAAACACGTTTTTTTGGCCCAAAAAGTCGATTTGTACAGTGCTAGAAAAATTTCAATTTTCAGGCAAAAAAAATGCTAAAACACGTTTTTTTGGCCCAAAAAGTCGATTTGTACTGTGCTAGAAAAATTTCAATTTTCAGGCAAAAAAAAGGCTAAAACACGTTTTTTTGGCCCAAAAAGTCGATTTGTACTGTGCTAGAAAAATTTCAATTTTCAGGCAAAAAAAATGATAGAACACGTTTTTTTGGCCCAAAAAGTCGATTTGTACTGTGCTAGAAAAATTTCAATTTTCAGGCAAAAAAAATGCTAAAACACGTTTTTTTGGCCCAAAAAGTCGATTTGTACTGTGCTAGAAAAATTTCAATTTTCAGGCAAAAAAAATGCAATAACACGTTTTTTTGGCCCAAAAAGTCGATTTGTACAGTGCTAGAAAAATTTCAATTTTCAGGCAAAAAAAATGCTAAAACACGTTTTTTTGGCCCAAAAAGTCGATTTGTACTGTGCTAGAAAAATTTCAATTTTCAGGCAAAAAAAATGCTAAAACACGTTTTTTTGGCCCAAAAAGTCGATTTGTACTGTGCTAGAAAAATTTCAATTTTCAGGCAAAAAAAATGCTAAAACACGTTTTTTTGGCCCAAAAAGTCGATTTGTACTGTGCTAGAAAAATTTCAATTTTCAGGCAAAAAAAATGCTAAAACACGTTTTTTTGGCCCAAAAAGTCGATTTGTACTGTGCTAGAAAAATTTCAATTTTCAGGCAAAAAAAATGCTAAAACACGTTTTTTTGGCCCAAAAAGTCGATTTGTACTGTGCTAGAAAAATTTCAATTTTCAGGCAAAAAAAATGCTAAAACACGTTTTTTTGGCCCAAAAAGTCGATTTGTACTGTGCTAGAAAAATTTCAATTTTCAGGCAAAAAAAATGCTAAAACACGTTTTTTTGGCCCAAAAAGTCGATTTGTACTGTGCTAGAAAAATTTCAATTTTCAGGCAAAAAAAATGCTAAAACACGTTTTTTTGGCCCAAAAAGTCGATTTGTACTGTGCTAGAAAAAATTCAATTTTCAGGCAAAAAAAATGCTAAAACACGTTTTTTTGGCCCAAAAAGTCGATTTGTACTGTGCTAGAAAAATTTCAATTTTCAGGCAAAAAAAATGCTAAAACACGTTTTTTTGGCCCAAAAAGTCGATTTGTACTGTGCTAGAAAAATTTCAATTTTCAGGCAAAAAAAATGCTAAAACCGTTTTTTTGGCCCAAAAAGTCGATTTGTACTGTGCTAGAAAAATTTCAATTTTCAGGCAAAAAAAATGCAAAAACATGTTTTTTTGGCCCAAAAAGTCGATTTGTACAGTGCTAGAAAAATTTCAATTTTCAGGCAAAAAAAATGCTAAAACACGTTTTTTTGGCCCAAAAAGCCGATTTGTACTGTGCTAGAAAAATTTCAATTTTCAGGCAAAAAAAATGCAAAAACACGTTTTTTTTGCCCAAAAAGTCGATTTGTACTGTGCTAGAAAAAATTCAATTTTCAGGCAAAAAAAATGCTAAAACACGTTTTTTTGGCCCAAAAAGTCGATTTGTACTGTGCTAGAAAAATTTCAATTTTCAGGCAAAAAAAATGCTAAAACACGTTTTTTTGGCCCAAAAAGTCGATTTGTACTGTGCTAGAAAAAATTCAATTTTCAGGCAAAAAAAATGCTAAAACACGTTTTTTTGGCCCAAAAAGTCGATTTGTACAGTGCTAGAAAAATTTCAATTTTCAGGCAAAAAAAATGCTAAAACACGTTTTTTTGGCCCAAAAAGTCGATTTGTACTGTGCTAGAAAAATTTCAATTTTCAGGCAAAAAAAAGGCTAAAACACGTTTTTTTGGCCCAAAAAGTCGATTTGTACTGTGCTAGAAAAATTTCAATTTTCAGGCAAAAAAAAGGCTAAAACACGTTTTTTTGGCCCAAAAAGTCGATTTGTACTGTGCTAGAAAAATTTCAATTTTCAGGCAAAAAAAATGCTAAAACACGTTTTTTTGGCCCAAAAGGTCGATTTGTACTGTGCTAGAAAAATTTCAATTTTCAGGCAAAAAAAATGCAAAAACACGTTTTTTTGGCCCAAAAAGTCGATTTGTACAGTGCTAGAAAAATTTCAATTTTCAGGCAAAAAAAATGCTAAAACACGTTTTTTTGGCCCAAAAAGTCGATTTGTACTGTGCTAGAAAAATTTCAATTTTCAGGCAAAAAAAATGCTAAAACACGTTTTTTTGGCCCAAAAAGTCGATTTGTACTGTGCTAGAAAAATTTCAATTTTCAGGCAAAAAAAATGCTAAAACACGTTTTTTTGGCCCAAAAAGTCGATTTGTACTGTGCTAGAAAAATTTCAATTTTCAGGCAAAAAAAATGCTAAAACACGTTTTTTTGGCCCAAAAAGTCGATTTGTACTGTGCTAGAAAAATTTCAATTTTCAGGCAAAAAAAATGCTGAAACACGTTTTTTTGGCCCAAAAAGTCGATTTGTACTGTGCTAGAAAAATTTCAATTTTCAGGCAAAAAAAATGCTAAAACACGTTTTTTTGGCCCAAAAAGTCGATTTGTACTGTGCTAGAAAAATTTCAATTTTCAGGCAAAAAAAATGCCAAAACATGTTTTTTTGGCCCAAAAAGTCGATTTGTACAGTGCTAGAAAAATTTCAATTTTCAGGCAAAAAAAATGCTAAAACACGTTTTTTTGGCCAAAAAAGTCGATTTGTACTGTGCTAGAAAAATTTCAATTTTCAGGCAAAAAAAATGCTAAAACACGTTTTTTTGGCCCAAAAAGTCGATTTGTACTGTGCTAGAAAAATTTCAATTTTCAGGCAAAAAAAATGCTAAAACACGTTTTTTTGGCCCAAAAAGTCGATTTGTACTGTGCTAGAAAAATTTCAATTTTCAGGCAAAAAAAATGCTAAAACACGTTTTTTTGGCCCAAAAAGTCGATTTGTACTGTGCTAGAAAAATTTCAATTTTCAGGCAAAAAAAATGCTAAAACACGTTTTTTTGGCCCAAAAAGTCGATTTGTACTGTGCTAGAAAAAAATCAATTTTCAGGCAAAAAAAATGCTAAAACTCGTTTTTTTGGCCCAAAAAGTCGATTTGTACTGTGCTAGAAAAATTTCAATTTTCAGGCAAAAAAAATGCTAAAACATGTTTTTTTGGCCCAAAAAGTCGATTTGTACTGTGCTAGAAAAATTTCAATTTTCAGGCAAAAAAAATGCTAAAACACGTTTTTTTGGCCCAAAAAGTCGATTTGTACTGTGCTAGAAAAAATTCAATTTTCAGGCAAAAAAAATGCTAAAACACGTTTTTTTGGCCCAAAAAGTCGATTTGTACTGTGCTAGAAAAATTTCAATTTTCACGCAAAAAAAATGCTAAAACACGTTTTTTTGGCCCAAAAAGTCGATTTGTACTGTGCTCGAAAAATTTCAATTTTCAGGCAAAAAAAATGCAAAAACACG
The DNA here is from genome assembly GCA_034508575.1 of Petrolisthes manimaculis. NCBI lineage: Eukaryota > Metazoa > Arthropoda > Malacostraca > Decapoda > Porcellanidae > Petrolisthes > Petrolisthes manimaculis. The sequence goes on along the minus strand of JAWZYT010002182.1, from coordinate 49,911 downwards.
TTTTTTTGGCCCAAAAAGTCGATTTGTACAGTGCTAGAAAAAAATCAATTTTCAGGCAAAAAAAATGCTAAAACACGTTTTTTTGGCCCAAAAAGTCGATTTGTACTGTGCTAGAAAAATTTCAATTTTCAGGCAAAAAAAATGCTAAAACACGTTTTTTTGGCCCAAAAAGTCGATTTGTACTGTGCTAGAAAAATTTCTATTTTCAGGCAAAAAAAATGCTAAAACACGTTTTTTTGGCCCAAAAAGTCGATTTGTACAGTGCTGGAAAAATTTCAATTTTCAGGCAAAAAAAATGCTAAAACACGTTTTTTTGGCCCAAAAAGTCGATTTGTACTGTGCTAGAAAAATTTCAATTTTCAGGCAAAAAAAATGCTAAAACACGTTTTTTTGGCCCAAAAAGTCGATTTGTACTGTGCTAGAAAAATTTCAATTTTCAGGCAAAAAAAATGCTAAAACACGTTTTTTTGGCCCAAAAAGTCGATTTGTACTGTGCTAGAAAAATTTCAATTTTCAGGCAAAAAAAATGCTAAAACACTTTTTTGGCCCAAAAAGTCGATTTGTACTGTGCTAGAAAAATTTCAATTTTCAGGCAAAAAAAATGCTAAAACACGTTTTTTTGGCCCAAAAAGTCGATTTGTACTGTGCTAGAAAAATTTCAATTTTCAGGCAAAAAAAATGCAAAAACACGTTTTTTTGGCCCAAAAAGTCGATTTGTACAGTGCTAGAAAAATTTCAATTTTCAGGCAAAAAAAATGCTAAAACACGTTTTTTTGGCCCAAAAAGTCGATTTGTACTGTGCTAGAAAAATTTCAATTTTCAGGCAAAAAAAATGCTAAAACACGTTTTTTTGGCCCAAAAAGTCGATTTGTACTGTGCTAGAAAAATTTCAATTTTCAGGCAAAAAAAATGCTAAAACACGTTTTTTTGGCCCAAAAAGTCGATTTGTACTGTGCTAGAAAAATTTCAATTTTCAGGCAAAAAAAATGCTAAAACACGTTTTTTTGGCCCAAAAAGTCGATTTGTACAGTGCTAGAAAAATTTCAATTTTCAGGCAAAAAAAATGCTAAAACACGTTTTTTTGGCCCAAAAAGTCGATTTGTACTGTGCTAGAAAAATTTCAATTTTCAGGCAAAAAAAATGCTAAAACACGTTTTTTTGGCCCAAAAAGTCGATTTGTACTGTGCTAGAAAAAAATCAATTTTCAGGCAAAAAAAATGCTAAAACACGTTTTTTTGGCCCAAAAAGTCGATTTGTACTGTGCTAGAAAAATTTCAATTTTCAGGCAAAAAAAATGCTAAAACACGTTTTTTTGGCCCAAAAAGTCGATTTGTACTGTGCTAGAAAAATTTCAATTTTCAGGCAAAAAAAATGCTAAAACACGTTTTTTTGGCCTAAAAAGTCGATTTGTACTGTGCTAGAAAAAATTCAATTTTCAGGCAAAAAAAATGCTAAAACACGTTTTTTTGGCCCAAAAAGTCGATTTGTACTGTGCTAGAAAAATTTCAATTTTCAGGCAAAAAAAATGCAAAAACACGTTTTTTGGCCCAAAAAGTCGATTTGTACAGTGCTAGAAAAATTTCAATTTTCAGGCAAAAAAAATGCTAAAACACGTTTTTTTGGCCCAAAAAGTCGATTTGTACTGTGCTAGAAAAATTTCAATTTTCAGGCAAAAAAAATGCTAAAACACGTTTTTTTGGCCCAAAAAGTCGATTTGTACTGTGCTAGAAAAATTTCAATTTTCAGGCAAAAAAAATGCTAAAACACGTTTTTTTGGCCCAAAAAGTCGATTTGTACTGTGCTAGAAAAATTTCAATTTTCAGGCAAAAAAAATGCTAAAACACGTTTTTTTGGCCCAAAAAGTCGATTTGTACAGTGCTAGAAAAATTTCAATTTTCAGGCAAAAAAAATGCTAAAACACGTTTTTTTGGCCCAAAAAGTCGATTTGTACTGTGCTAGAAAAATTTCAATTTTCAGGCAAAAAAAATGCTAAAACACGTTTTTTTGGCCCAAAAAGTCGATTTGTACTGTGCTAGAAAAAAATCAATTTTCAGGCAAAAAAAATGCTAAAACACGTTTTTTTGGCCCAAAAAGTCGATTTGTACTGTGCTAGAAAAATTTCAATTTTCAGGCAAAAAAAATGCTAAAACACGTTTTTTTGGCCCAAAAAGTCGATTTGTACTGTGCTAGAAAAATTTCAATTTTCAGGCAAAAAAAATGCTAAAACACGTTTTTTTGGCCCAAAAAGTCGATTTGTACTGTGCTAGAAAAATTTCAATTTTCAGGCAAAAAAAATGCTAAAACACGTTTTTTTGGCCCAAAAAGTCGATTTGTACTGTGCTAGAAAAATTTCAATTTTCAGGCAAAAAAAATGCAAAAACACGTTTTTTGGCCCAAAAAGTCGATTTGTACAGTGCTAGAAAAATTTCAATTTTCAGGCAAAAAAAATGCTAAAACACGTTTTTTTGGCCCAAAAAGTCGATTTGTACTGTGCTAGAATAATTTCAATTTTCAGGCAAAAAAAATGCTAAAACACGTTTTTTTGGCCCAAAAAGTCGATTTGTACTGTGCTAGAAAAATTTCAATTTTCAGGCAAAAAAAATGCTAAAACACGTTTTTTTGGCCCAAAAAGTCGATTTGTACTGTGCTAGAAAAATTTCAATTTTCAGGCAAAAAAAATGCTAAAACACGTTTTTTTGGCCCAAAAAGTCGATTTGTACTGTGCTAGAAAAATTTCAATTTTCAGGCAAAAAAATGCTAAAACACGTTTTTTTGGCCCAAAAAGTCGATTTGTACTGTGCTAGAAAAATTTCAATTTTCAGGCAAAAAAAATGCTAAAACACGTTTTTTTGGCCCAAAAAGTCGATTTGTACTGTGCTAGAAAAATTTCAATTTTCAGGCAAAAAAAATGCTAAAACACGTTTTTTTGGCCCAAAAAGTCGATTTGTACTGTGCTAGAATAATTTCAATTTTCAGGCAAAAAAATGCTAAAACACGTTTTTTTGGCCCAAAAAGTCGATTTGTACTGTGCTAGAAAAATTTCAATTTTCAGGCAAAAAAAATGCTAGAACACGTTTTTTTGGCCCAAAAAGTCGATTTGTACTGTGCTAGAATAATTTCAATTTTCAGGCAAAAAAAATGCTAAAACACGTTTTTTTGGCCCAAAAAGTCGATTTGTACTGTGCTAGAAAAATTTCAATTTTCAGGCAAAAAAAATGCTAAAACACGTTTTTTTGGCCCAAAAAGTCGATTTGTACTGTGCTAGAAAAATTTCAATTTTCAGGCAAAAAAAATGCTAAAACACGTTTTTTTGGCCCAAAAAGTCGATTTGTACTGTGCTAGAAAAATTTCAATTTTCAGGCAAAAAAAATGCTAAAACACGTTTTTTTGGCCCAAAAAGTCGATTTGTACTGTGCTAGAAAAATTTCAATTTTCAGGCAAAAAAAATGCTAAAACACGTTTTTTTGGCCCAAAAAGTCGATTTGTACTGTGCTAGAAAAATTTCAATTTTCAGGCAAAAAAAATGCTAAAACACGTTTTTTTGGCCCAAAAAGTCGATTTGTACTGTGCTAGAAAAATTTCAATTTTCAGGCAAAAAAAATGCAAAAACACGTTTTTTTGGCCCAAAAAGTCGATTTGTACAGTGCTAGAAAAATTTCAATTTTCAGGCAAAAAAAATGCTAAAACACGTTTTTTTGGCCCAAAAAGTCGATTTGTACTGTGCTAGAAAAATTTCAATTTTCAGGCAAAAAAAATGCTAAGACACGTTTTTTTGGCCCAAAAAGTCGATTTGTACTGTGCTAGAAAAATTTCAATTTTCAGGCAAAAAAAATGCTAAAACACGTTTTTTTGGCCCAAAAAGTCGATTTGTACTGTGCTAGAAAAATTTCAATTTTCAGGCAAAAAAAATGCTAAAACACGTTTTTTTGGCCCAAAAAGTCGATTTGTACTGTGCTAGAAAAATTTCAATTTTCAGGCAAAAAAAATGCTAAAACACGTTTTTTTGGCCCAAAAAGTCGATTTGTACTGTGCGAGAAAAATTTCAATTTTCTGGCAAAAAAAATGCTAAAACACGTTTTTTTGGCCCAAAAAGTCGATTTGTACTGTGCTAGAAAAATTTCAATTTTCAGGCAAAAAAAATGCTAAAACACGTTTTTTTGGCCCAAAAAGTCGATTTGTACTGTGCTAGAAAAATTTCAATTTTCAGGCAAAAAAAATGCAAAAACACGTTTTTTTTGGCCCAAAAAGTCGATTTGTACAGTGCTAGAAAAATTTCAATTTTCAGGCAAAAAAAATGTTAAAACACGTTTTTTTGCCCCAAAAAGTCGATTTGTACTGTGCTAGAAAAAAATCAATTTTCAGGCAAAAAAAATGCAAAAACACGTTTTTTTTGCCCAAAAAGTCGATTTGTACTGTGCTAGAAAAATTTCAATTTTCAGGCAAAAAAAATGCTAAAACACGTTTTTTTGGCTCAAAAAGTCGATTTGTACTGTGCTACAAAAATTTCAATTTTCAGGCAAAAAAAATGCTAAAACACGTTTTTTTTGCCCAAAAAGTCGATTTGTACTGTGCTAGAAAAAAATCAATTTTCAGGCAAATAAAATGCTAAAACACGTTTTTTTGGCCCAAAAAGTCGATTTGTACTGTGCTAGAAAAATTTCAATTTTCAGGCAAAAAAAATGCTAAAACACGTTTTTTTGGCCCAAAAAGTCGATTTGTACTGTGCTAGAAAAATTTCAATTTTCAGGCAAGAAAAATGCTAAAACACGTTTTTTTGCCCCAAAAAGTCGATTTGTACTGTGCTAGAAAAAATTCAATTTTCAGGCAAAAAAAATGCTAAAACAAGTTTTTTTGGCCCAAAAAGTCGATTTGTACTGTGCTAGAAAAATTTCAATTTTCAGGCAAAAAAAATGCTAAAACACGTTTTTTTGGCCCAAAAAGTCGATTTGTACTGTGCTAGAAAATTTTTAATTTTCAGGCAAAAAAAATGCTAAAACACCTTTTTTTGGCCCAAAAAGTCGATTTGTACTGTGCTAGAAAAAATTCAATTTTCAGGCAAAAAAAATGCTAAAACACGTTTTTTTGGCCCAAAAAGTCGATTTGTACTGTGCTAGAAAAATTTCAATTTTCAGGCAAAAAAAATGCAAAAACACGTTTTTTTGGCCCAAAAAGTCGATTTGTACAGTGCTAGAAAAATTTCAATTTTCAGGCAAAAAAAATGCTAAAACACGTTTTTTTGGCCCAAAAAGTCGATTTGTACTGTGCTAGAAAAATTTCAATTTTCAGGCAAAAAAAATGCTAAAACACGTTTTTTTGGCCCAAAAAGTCGATTTGTACTGTGCGAGAAAAAAATCAATTTTCAGGTAAAAAAAATGCTAAAACACGTTTTTTTGGCCCAAAAAGTCGATTTGTACTGTGCTAGAAAAATTTCAATTTTCAGGCAAAAAAAATGCTAAAACACGTTTTTTTGGCCCAAAAAGTCGATTTGTACTGTGCTAGAAAAATTTCAATTTTCAGGCAAAAAAAATGCTAAAACACGTTTTTTTGGCCCCAAAAGTCGATTTGTACTGTGCTAGAAAAAATTCAATTTTCAGGCAAAAAAAATGCTAAAACACGTTTTTTTGGCCCAAAAAGTCGATTTGTACTGTGCTAGAAAAATTTCAATTTTCAGGCAAAAAAAATGCTAAAACACGTTTTTTTGGCCCAAAAAGTCGATTTGTACTGTGCTAGAAAAATTTCAATTTTCAGGCAAAAAAAATGCAAAAACACGTTTTTTTGGCCCAAAAAGTCGATTTGTACAGTGCTAGAAAAATTTCAATTTTCCGGCAAAAAAAATGCTAAAACACGTTTTTTTGGCCCAAAAAGTCGATTTGTACTGTGCTAGAAAAATTTCAATTTTCAGGCAAAGAAAATGCTAAAACACGTTTTTTTGGCCCAAAAAGTCGATTTGTACTGTGCTAGAAAAATTTCAATTTTCAGGCAAAAAAAATGCTAAAACACGTTTTTTTGGCCCAAAAAGTCGATTTGTACTGTGCTAGAAAAATTTCAATTTTCAGGCAAAAAAAATGCTAAAACACGTTTTTTTGGCCCAAAAAGTCGATTTGTACTGTGCTAGAAAAATTTCAATTTTCAGGCAAAAAAAATGCTAAAACACGTTTTTTTGGCCCAAAAAGTCGATTTGTACTGTGCTAGAAAAATTTCAATTTTCAGGCAAAAAAAATGCAAAAACACGTTTTTTTGGCCCAAAAAGTCGATTTGTACAGTGCTAGAAAAATTTCAATTTTCAGGCAAAAAAAATGCTAAAACACGTTTTTTTGGCCCAAAAAGTCGATTTGTACTGTGCTAGAAAAATTTCAATTTTCAGGCAAAAAAAATGCTAAAACACGTTTTTTGGGCCCAAAAAGTCGATTTGTACTGTGCTAGAAAAATTTCAATTTTCAGGCAAAAAAAATGCTAAAACACGTTTTTTTGGCCCAAAAAGTCGATTTGTACTGTGCTAGAAAAATTTCAATTTTCAGGCAAAAAAAATGCTAAAACACGTTTTTTTGGCCCAAAAAGTCGATTTGTACTGTGCTAGAAAAATTTCAATTTTCAGGCAAAAAAAATGCTAAAACACGTTTTTTTTGGCCCAAAAAGTCGATTTGTACTGTGCTAGAAAAATTTCAATTTTCAGGCAAAAAAAATGCTAAAACACGTTTTTTTGGCCCAAAAAGTCGATTTGTACTGTGCTAGAAAAATTTCAATTTTCAGGCAAAAAAAATGCTAAAACACGTTTTTTTGGCCCAAAAAGTCGATTTGTACTGTGCTAGAAAAATTTCAATTTTCAGGCAAAAAAAATGCAAAAACACGTTTTTTTGGCCCAAAAAGTCGATTTGTACAGTGCTAGAAAAATTTCAATTTTCAGGCAAAAAAAATGCTAAAACACGTTTTTTTGGCCCAAAAAGTCGATTTGTACTGTGCTAGAAAAATTTCAATTTTCAGGCAAAAAAAATGCAAAAACACGTTTTTTTGGCCCAAAAAGTCGATTTGTACTGTGCTAGAAAAATTTCAATTTTCAGGCAAAAAAAATGCTAAAACACGTTTTTTTGGCCCAAAAAGTCGATTTGTACTGTGCTAGAAAAATTTCAATTTTCAGGCAAAAAAAATGCTAAAACACGTTTTTTTGGCCCAAAAAGTCGATTTGTACTGTGCTAGAAAAATTTCAATTTTCAGGCAAAAAAAATGCTGAAACAAGTTTTTTTGGCCCAAAAAGTCGATTTGTACTGTGCTAGAAAAATTTCAATTTTCAGGCAAAAAAAATGCTAAAACACGTTTTTTTGGCCCAAAAAGTCGATTTGTACTGTGCTAGAAAAATTTCAATTTTCAGGCAAAAAAAATGCAAAAACACGTTTTTTTGGCCCAAAAAGTCGATTTGTACAGTGCTAGAAAAATTTCAATTTTCAGGCAAAAAAAATGCTAAAACACGTTTTTTTGGCCCAAAAAGTCGATTTGTACTGTGCTAGAAAAATTTCAATTTTCAGGCAAAAAAAATGCTAAAACACGTTTTTTTGGCCCAAAAAGTCGATTTGTACTGTGCTAGAAAAATTTCAATTTTCAGGCAAAAAAAATGCTAAAACACGTTTTTTTGGCCCAAAAAGTCGATTTGTACTGTGCTAGAAAAATTTCAATTTTCAGGCAAAAAAAATGCTAAAACACGTTTTTTTGGCCCAAAAAGTCGATTTGTACTGTGCTAGAAAAATTTCAATTTTCAGGCAAAAAAAATGCTAAAACACGTTTTTTTGGCCCAAAAAGTCGATTTGTACTGTGCTAAAAAAAATTCAATTTTCAGGCAAAAAAAATGCTAAAACACGTTTTTTTGTCCCAAAAAGTCGATTTGTACTGTGCTAGAAAAATTTCAATTTTCAGGCAAAAAAAATGCTAAAACACGTTTTTTTGGCCCAAAAAGTCGATTTGTACTGTGCTAGAAAAATTTCAATTTTCAGGCAAAAAAAATGCTAAAACACGTTTTTTTGGCCCAAAAAGTCGATTTGTACTGTGCTAGAAAAATTTCAATTTTCAGGCCAAAAAAATGCTAAAACACGTTTTTTTGGCCCAAAAAGTCGATTTGTACTGTGCTAGAAAAATTTCAATTTTCAGGCAAAAAAAATGCTAAAACACGTTTTTTTGGCCCAAAAAGTCGATTTGTACTGTGCTAGAAAAAAATCAATTTTCAGGCAAAAAAAATGCTAAAACACGTTTTTTTGGCCCAAAAAGTCGATTTGTACTGTGCTAGAAAAATTTCAATTTTCAGGCAAAAAAAATGCTAAAACACGTTTTTTTGGCCCAAAAAGTCGATTTGTACTGTGCTAGAAAAATTTCAATTTTCAGGCAAAAAAAATGCAAAAACACGTTTTTTTGGCCCAAAAAGTCGATTTGTACAGTGCTAGAAAAATTTCAATTTTCAGGCAAAAAAAATGCTAAAACACGTTTTTTTGGCCCAAAAAGTCGATTTGTACTGTGCTAGAAAAATTTCAATTTTCAGGCAAAAAAAATGCTAAAACACGTTTTTTTGGCCCAAAAAGTCGATTTGTACTGTGCTAGAAAAATTTCAATTTTCAGGCAAAAAAAATGCTAAAACACGTTTTTTTTTGGCCCAAAAAGTCGATTTGTACTGTGCTAGAAAAATTTCAATTTTCAGGCAAAAAAAATGCTAAAACACGTTTTTTTGGCCCAAAAAGTCGATTTGTACTGTGCTAGAAAAATTTCAATTTTCAGGCAAAAAAAATGCTAAAACACGTTTTTTTGGCCCAAAAAGTCGATTTGTACTGTGCTAGAAAAATTTCAATTTTCAGGCAAAAAAAATGCAAAAACACGTTTTTTTGGCCCAAAAAGTCGATTTGTACAGTGCTAGAAAAATTTCAATTTTCAGGCAAAAAAAATGCTAAAACACGTTTTTTTGGCCCAAAAAGTCGATTTGTACTGTGCTAGAAAAATTTCAATTTTCAGGCAAAAAAAATGCTAAAACACGTTTTTTTGGCCCAAAAAGTCGATTTGTACTGTGCTAGAAAAATTTCAATTTTCAGGCAAAAAAAATGCTAAAACACGTTTTTTTGGCCCAAAAAGTCGATTTGTACTGTGCTAGAAAAATTTCAATTTTCAGGCAAAAAAAATGCTAAAACACGTTTTTTTGGCCCAAAAAGTCGATTTGTACTGTACTAGAAAAATTTCAATTTTCAGGCAAAAAAAATGCTAAAACACGTTTTTTTGGCCCAAAAAGTCGATTTGTACTGTGCTAGAAAAAAATCAATTTTCAGGCAAAAAAAATGCTAAAACACGTTTTTTTGGCCCAAAAAGTCGATTTGTACTGTGCTAGAAAAATTTCAATTTTCAGGCAAAAAAAATGCTAAAACACGTTTTTTTGGCTCAAAAAGTCGATTTGTACTGTGCTAGAAAAATTCAATTTTCAGGCAAAAAAAATGCTAAAACACGTTTTTTTGGCCCAAAAAGTCGATTTGTACTGTGCCAGAAAAATTTCAATTTTCAGGCAAAAAAAGTGCTGAAACACGTTTTTTTGGCCCAAAAAGTCGATTTGTACTGTGCTAGAAAAATTTCAATTTTCAGGCAAAAAAAATGCTAAAACACGTTTTTTTGGCCCAAAAAGTCGATTTGTACTGTGCTAGAAAAAATTCAATTTTCAGGCAAAAAAAATACTAAAACACGTTTTTTTGGCCCAAAAAGTCGATTTGTACAGTGCTAGAAAAATTTCAATTTTCAGGCAAAAAAAATGCTAAAACACGTTTTTTTGGCCCAAAAAGTCGATTTGTACTGTGCTAGAAAAATTTCAATTTTCAGGCAAAAAAAATGCTAAAACACGTTTTTTTGGCCCAAAAAGTCGATTTGTACTGTGCTAGAAAAATTTCAATTTTCAGGCAAAAAAAATGCTAAAACACGTTTTTTTGGCCCAAAAAGTCGATTTGTACTGTGCTAGAAAAATTTCAATTTTCAGGCAAAAAAATGCTAAAACACGTTTTTTTGGCCCAAAAAGTCGATTTGTACTGTGCTAGAAAAATTTCAATTTTCAGGCAAAAAAAATGCTAAAACACGTTTTTTTGGCCCAAAAAGTCGATTTGTACTGTGCTAAAAAAATTTCAATTTTCAGGCAAAAAAAAGGCTAAAACACGTTTTTTTGGCCCAAAAAGTCGATTTGTACTGTGCTAGAAAAATTTCAATTTTCAGGCAAAAAAAATGCTAAAACACGTTTTTTTGGCCCAAAAAGTCGATTTGTACTGTGCTAGAAAAATTTCAATTTTCAGGCAAAAAAAATGCTAAAACACGTTTTTTTGGCCCAAAAAGTCGATTTGTACTGTGCTAAAAAATTTCAATTTTCAGGCAAAAAAAATGCTAAAACACGTTTTTTTGGCCCAAAAAGTCGATTTGTACTGTGCTAGAAAAATTTCAATTTTCAGGCAAAAAAAATGCAAAAACTCGTTTTTTTGGCCCAAAAAGTCGATTTGTACTGTGCTAGAAAAATTTCAATTTTCAGGCAAAAAAAATGCTAAAACACATTTTTTTGGCCCAAAAAGTCGATTTGTACTGTGCTAGAAAAATTTCAATTTTCAGGCAAAAAAAATGCAAAAACACGTTTTTTTGGCCCAAAAAGTCGATTTGTACAGTGCTAGAAAAATTTCAATTTTCAGGCAAAAAAAATGCTAAAACACGTTTTTTTGGCCCAAAAAGTCGATTTGTACTGTGCTAGAAAAATTTCAATTTTCAGGCAAAAAAAATGCTAAAACACGTTTTTTTGGCCCAAAAAGTCGATTTGTACTGTGCTAGAAAAAATTCAATTTTCAGGCAAAAAAAATGCTAAAACACGTTTTTTTGGCCCAAAAAGTCGATTTGTACAGTGCTAGAAAAATTTCAATTTTCAGGCAAAAAAAATGCTAAAACACGTTTTTTTGGCCCAAAAAGTCGATTTGTACTGTGCTAGAAAAATTTCAATTTTCAGGCAAAAAAAATGCTAAAACACGTTTTTTTGGCCCAAAAAGTCGATTTGTACTGTGCTAGAAAAATTTCAATTTTCAGGCAAAAAAAATGCTAGAACACGTTTTTTTGGCCCAAAAAGTCGATTTGTACTGTGCTAGAAAAATTTCAATTTTCAGGCAAAAAAAATGCTAAAACACGTTTTTTTGGCCCAAAAAGTCGATTTGTACTGTGCTAGAAAAATTTCAATTTTTAGGCAAAAAAAATGCTAAAACACGTTTTTTTGGCCCAAAAAGTCGATTTGTACTGTGCTAGAAAAATTTCAATTTTCAGGCAAAAAAAATGCTAAAACACGTTTTTTTGGCCCAAAAAGTCGATTTGTACTGTGCTAGAAAAATTTCAATTTTCAGGCAAAAAAAATGCTAAAACACGTTTTTTTGGCCCAAAAAGTCGATTTGTACTGTGCTAGAAAAATTTCAATTTTCAGGCAAAAAAAATGCTAAAACACGTTTTTTTGGCCCAAAAAGTCGATTTGTACTGTGCTAGAAAAATTTCAATTTTCAGGCAAAAAAAATGCTAAAACACGTTTTTTTGGCCCAAAAAGTCGATTTGTACTGTGCTAGAAAAATTTCAATTTTCAGGCAAAAAAAATGCTAAAACACGTTTTTTTGGCCCAAAAAGTCGATTTGTACTGTGCTAGAAAAATTTCAATTTTCAGGCAAAAAAAATGCTAAAACACGTTTTTTTGGCCCAAAAAGTCGATTTGTACTGTGCTAGAAAAAATTCAATTTTCAGGCAAAAAAAATGCTAAAACACGTTTTTTTGGCCCAAAAAGTCGATTTGTACTGTGCTAGAAAAATTTCAATTTTCAGGCAAAAAAAATGCTAAAACACGTTTTTTTGGCCCAAAAAGTCGATTTGTACTGTGCTAGAAAAATTTCAATTTTCAGGCAAAAAAATGCTAAAACACGTTTTTTTGGCCCAAAAAGTCGATTTGTACTGTGCTAGAAAATTTTTAATTTTCAGGCAAAAAAAATGCTAAAACACGTTTTTTTGGCCCAAAAAGTCGATTTGTACTGTGCTAGAAAAATGTCAATTTTCAGGCAAAAAAAATGCTAAAACACGTTTTTTTGGCCCAAAAAGTCGATTTGTACTGTGCTAGAAAAATTTCAATTTTCAGAAAAAAAAAATGCAAAAACATGTTTTTTTGGCCCAAAAAGTCGATTTGTACAGTGCTAGAAAAATTTCAATTTTCAGGCAAAAAAAATGCAAAAACACATTTTTTTGGCCCAAAAAGTCGATTTGTACAGTGCTAGAAAAATTTCAATTTTCAGGCAAAAAAAATGCTAAAACACGTTTTTTTGGCCCAAAAAGTCGATTTGTACTGTGCTAGAAAAATTTCAATTTTCAGGCAAAAAAATGCTAAAACACGTTTTTTTGGCCCAAAAAGTCGATTTGTACTGTGCTAGAAAAATTTCAATTTTCAGGCAAAAAAAATGCTAAAACACGTTTTTTTGGCCCAAAAAGTCGATTTGTACTGTGCTAGAAAAATTTCAATTTTCAGGCAAAAAAAATGCTAAAACACGTTTTTTTGGCCCAAAAAGTCGATTTGTACTGTGCTAGAAAAATTTCAATTTTCAGGCAAAAAAAATGCAAAAACACGTTTTTTTGGCCCAAAAAGTCGATTTGTACAGTGCTAGAAAAATTTCAATTTTCAGGCAAAAAAAATGCTAAAACACGTTTTTTTGGCCCAAAAAGCCGATTTGTACTGTGCTAGAAAAATTTCAATTTTCAGGCAAAAAAAATGCAAAAACACGTTTTTTTTGCCCAAAAAGTCGATTTGTACTGTGCTAGAAAAATTTCAATTTTCAGGCAAAAAAAATGCTAAAACACGTTTTTTTGGCCCAAAAAGTCGATTTGTACTGTGCTAGAAAAATTTCAATTTTCAGGCAAAAAAAATGCTAAAACACGTTTTTTTGGCCCAAAAAGTCGATTTGTACTGTGCTAGAAAAATTTCAATTTTCAGGCAAAAAAAATGCTAAAACACGTTTTTTTGGCCCAAAAAGTCGATTTGTACTGTGCTAGAAAAATTTCAATTTTCAGGCAAAAAAAATGCTAAAACACGTTTTTTTGGCCCAAAAAGTCGATTTGTACTGTGCTAGAAAAATTTCAATTTTCAGGCAAAAAAAATGCTAAAACACGTTTTTTTGGCCCAAAAAGTCGATTTGTACTGTGCTAGAAAAATTTCAATTTTCAGGCAAAAAAAATGCTAAAACACGTTTTTTTGGCCCAAAAAGCCGATTTGTACTGTGCTAGAAAAATTTCAATTTTCAGGCAAAAAAAATGCAAAAACATGTTTTTTTGGCCCAAAAAGTCGATTTGTACAGTGCTAGAAAAATTTCAATTTTCAGGCAAAAAAAATGCTAAAACACGTTTTTTTGGCCCAAAAAGTCGATTTGTACTGTGCTAGAAAAATTTCAATTTTCAGGCAAAAAAAATGCTAAAACACGTTTTTTTGGCCCAAAAAGTCGATTTGTACTGTGCTAGAAAAATTTCAATTTTCAGGCAAAAAAAATGCTGAAACACGTTTTTTTGGCCCAAAAAGTCGATTTGTACTGTGCTAGAAAAATTTCAATTTTCAGGCAAAAAAAATGCTAAAACACGTTTTTTTGGCCCAAAAAGTCGATTTGTACTGTGCTAGAAAAATTTCAATTTTCAGGCAAAAAAAATGCTAAAACACGTTTTTTTGGCCCAAAAAGTCGATTTGTACTGTGCTAGAAAAAAATCAATTTTCAGGCAAAAAAAATGCTAAAACTCGTTTTTTTGGCCCAAAAAGTCGATTTGTACTGTGCTAGAAAAATTTCAATTTTCAGGCAAAAAAAATGCTAAAACACGTTTTTTTGGCCCAAAAAGTCGATTTGTACTGTGCTAGAAAAATTTCAATTTTCAGGCAAAAAAAATGCTAAAACACGTTTTTTTGGCCCAAAAAGTCGATTTGTACTGTGCTAGAAAAAATTCAATTTTCAGGCAAAAGAAATGCTAAAACACGTTTTTTTGGCCCAAAAAGTCGATTTGTACTGTGCTATAAAAATTTCAATTTTCAGGCAAAAAAAATGCTAAAACACGTTTTTTTGGCCCAAAAAGTCGATTTATACTGTGCTAGAAAAAATTCAATTTTCAGGCAAAAAAAATGCAAAAACACGTTTTTTTGGCCCAAAAAGTCGATTTGTACAGTGCTAGAAAAATTTCAATTTTCAGGCAAAAAAAATGCTAAAACACGTTTTTTTGGCCCAAAAAGTCGATTTGTACTGTGCTAGAAAAATTTCAATTTTCAGGCAAAAAAAATGCTAAAACACGTTTTTTTGGCCCAAAAAGTCGATTTGTACTGTGCTAGAAAAATTTCAATTTTCAGGCAAAAAAAATGCTAAAACACGTTTTTTTGGCCCAAAAAGTCGATTTGTACAGTGCTGGAAAAATTTCAATTTTCAGGCAAAAAAAATGCTAAAACACGTTTTTTTGGCCCAAAAAGTCGATTTGTACTGTGCTAGAAAAATTTCAATTTTCAGGCAAAAAAAATGCTAAAACACGTTTTTTTGGCCCAAAAAGTCGATTTGTACTGTGCTAGAAAAATTTCAATTTTCAGGCAAAAAAAATGCTAAAACACGTTTTTTTGGCCCAAAAAGTCGATTTGTACTGTGCTAGAAAAATTTCTATTTTCAGGCAAAAAAAATGCTAAAACACTTTTTTGGCCCAAAAAGTCGATTTGTACTGTGCTAGAAAAATTTCAATTTTCAGGCAAAAAAAATGCTAAAACACGTTTTTTTGGCCCAAAAAGTCGATTTGTACTGTGCTAGAAAAATTTCAATTTTCAGGCAAAAAAAATGCAAAAACACGTTTTTTTGGCCCAAAAAGTCGATTTGTACAGTGCTAGAAAAATTTCAATTTTCAGGCAAAAAAAATGCTAAAACACGTTTTTTTGGCCCAAAAAGTCGATTTGTACTGTGCTAGAAAAATTTCAATTTTCAGGCAAAAAAAATGCTAAAACACGTTTTTTTGGCCCAAAAAGTCGATTTGTACTGTGCTAGAAAAATTTCAATTTTCAGGCAAAAAAAATGCTAAAACACGTTTTTTTGGCCCAAAAAGTCGATTTGTACTGTGCTAGAAAAATTTCAATTTTCAGGCAAAAAAAATGCTAAAACACGTTTTTTTGGCCCAAAAAGTCGATTTGTACAGTGCTAGAAAAATTTCAATTTTCAGGCAAAAAAAATGCTAAAACACGTTTTTTTGGCCCAAAAAGTCGATTTGTACTGTGCTAGAAAAATTTCAATTTTCAGGCAAAAAAAAATGCTAAAACACGTTTTTTTGGCCCAAAAAGTCGATTTGTACTGTGCTAGAAAAAAATCAATTTTCAGGCAAAAAAAATGCTAAAACACGTTTTTTTTGCCCAAAAAGTCGATTTGTACTGTGCTAGAAAAATTTCAATTTTCAGGCAAAAAAAATGCTAAAACACGTTTTTTTGGCCCAAAAAGTCGATTTGTACTGTGCTAGAAAAATTTCAATTTTCAGGCAAAAAAAATGCTAAAACACGTTTTTTTGGCCCAAAAAGTCGATTTGTACTGTGCTAGAAAAAATTCAATTTTCAGGCAAAAAAAATGCTAAAACACGTTTTTTTGGCCCAAAAAGTCGATTTGTACTGTGCTAGAAAAATTTCAATTTTCAGGCAAAAAAAATGCAAAAACACGTTTTTTGGCCCAAAAAGTCGATTTGTACAGTGCTAGAAAAATTTCAATTTTCAGGCAAAAAAAATGCTAAAACACGTTTTTTTGGCCCAAAAAGTCGATTTGTACTGTGCTAGAAAAATTTCAATTTTCAGGCAAAAAAAATGCTAAAACACGTTTTTTTGGCCCAAAAAGTCGATTTGTACTGTGCTAGAAAAATTTCAATTTTCAGGCAAAAAAAATGCTAAAACACGTTTTTTTGGCCCAAAAAGTCGATTTGTACTGTGCTAGAAAAATTTCAATTTTCAGGCAAAAAAAATGCTAAAACACGTTTTTTTGGCCCAAAAAGTCGATTTGTACTGTGCTAGAAAAATTTCAATTTTCAGGCAAAAAAAATGCTAAAACACGTTTTTTTGGCCCAAAAAGTCGATTTGTACTGTACTAGAAAAATTTCAATTTTCAGGCAAAAAAATGCTAAAACACGTTTTTTTGGCCCAAAAAGTCGATTTGTACTGTGCTAGAAAAATTTCAATTTTCAGGCAAAAAAAATGCTAAAACATGTTTTTTTGGCCCAAAAAGTCGATTTGTATTGTGCTAGAAAAATTTCAATTTTCAGGCAAAAAAAATACTAAAACACGTTTTTTTGGCCCAAAAAGTCGATTTGTACTGTGCTAGAAAAATTTCAATTTTCAGGCAAAAAAAATGCTAAAACACGTTTTTTTGGTCCAAAAAGTCGATTTGTACTGTGCTAGAAAAATTTCAATTTTCAGGCAAAAAAAATGCTAAAACACGTTTTTTTGGCCCAAAAAGTCGATTTGTACTGTGCTAGAATAATTTCAATTTTCAGGCAAAAAAAATGCTAAAACACGTTTTTTTGGCCCAAAAAGTCGATTTGTACTGTGCTAGAAAAATTTCAATTTTCAGGCAAAAAAAATGCTAAAACACGTTTTTTTGGCCCAAAAAGTCGATTTGTACTGTGCTAGAAAAATTTCAATTTTCAGGCAAAAAAAATGCTAAAACACGTTTTTTTGGCCCAAAAAGTCGATTTGTACTGTGCTAGAAAAATTTCAATTTTCAGGCAAAAAAAATGCTAAAACACGTTTTTTTGGCCCAAAAAGTCGATTTGTACTGTGCTAGAAAAATTTCAATTTTCAGGCATAAAAAATGCTAAAACACATTTTTTTGGCCCAAAAAGTCGATTTGTACTGTGCTAGAAAAATTTCAATTTTCAGGCAAAAAAAATGCTAAAACACGTTTTTTTGGCCCAAAAAGTCGATTTGTACTGTGCTAGAAAAATTTCAATTTTCAGGCAAAAAAAAATGCAAAAACACGTTTTTTTGGCCCAAAAAGTCGATTTGTACAGTGCTAGAAAAATTTCAATTTTCAGGCAAAAAAAATGCTAAAACACGTTTTTTTGGCCCAAAAAGTCGATTTGTACTGTGCTAGAAAAATTTCAATTTTCAGGCAAAAAAAATGCTAAAACACGTTTTTTTGGCCCAAAAAGTCGATTTGTACTGTGCTAGAAAAATTTCAATTTTCAGGCAAAAAAAATGCAAAAACACGTTTTTTTTGGCCCAAAAAGTCGATTTGTACAGTGCTAGAAAAATTTCAATTTTCAGGCAAAAAAAAGGTTAAAACACGTTTTTTTGGCCCAAAAAGTCGATCTGTACTGTGCTAGAAAAATTTCAATTTTCAGGCAAAAAAAATGCAAAAACACGTTTTTTTTGCCCAAAAAGTCGATTTGTACTGTGCTAGAAAAATTTCAATTTTCAGGCAAAAAAAATGCTAATACACGTTTTTTTGGCCCAAAAAGTCGATTTGTACTGTGCTAGAAAAATTTCAATTTTCAGGCAAAAAAAATGCTAAAACACGTTTTTTTGGCCCAAAAAGTCGATTTGTACTGTGCTAGAAAAAAAATCAATTTTCAGGCAAATAAAATGCTAAAACACGTTTTTTTGGCCCAAAAAGTCGATTTGTACTGTGCTAGAAAAATTTCAATTTTCAGGCAAAAAAAATGCTAAAACACGTTTTTTTGGCCCAAAAAGTCGATTTGTACTGTGCTAGAAAAATTTCAATTTTCAGGCAAGAAAAATGCTAAAACACGTTTTTTTGGCCCAAAAAGTCGATTTCTACTGTGCTAGAAAAATTTCAATTTTCAGGCAAAAAAAATGCTAAAACACGTTTTTTTGGCCCAAAAAGTCGATTTGTACTGTGCTAGAAAAATTTCAATTTTCAGGCAAAAAAAATGCTAAAACACGTTTTTTTGGCCCAAAAAGTCGATTTGTACTGTGCTAGAAAAAAATTAATTTTCAGGCAAAAAAAATGCTAAAACACCTTTTTTTGGCCCAAAAAGTCGATTTGTACTGTGCTAGAAAAATTTCAATTTTCAGGCAAAAAAAATGCTAAAACACGTTTTTTTGGCCCAAAAAGTCGATTTGTACTGTGCTAGAAAAATTTCAATTTTCAGGCATAAAAAATGCTAAAACACGTTTTTTTGGCCCAAAAAGTCGATTTGTACTGTGCTAGAAAAATTTCAATTTTCAGGCAAAAAAAATGCTAAAACACGTTTTTTTGGCCCAAAAAGTCGATTTGTACTGTGCTAGAAAAATTTCAATTTTCAGGCAAAAAAAAATGCAAAAACACGTTTTTTTTGGCCCAAAAAGTCGATTTGTACAGTGCTAGAAAAATTTCAATTTTCAGGCAAAAAAAATGCTAAAACACGTTTTTTTGGCCCAAAAAGTCGATTTGTACTGTGCTAGAAAAATTTCAATTTTCAGGCAAAAAAAATGCTAAAACACGTTTTTTTGGCCCAAAAAGTCGATTTGTACTGTGCTAGAAAAATTTCAATTTTCAGGCAAAAAAAATGCAAAAACACGTTTTTTTTGGCCCAAAAAGTCGATTTGTACAGTGCTAGAAAAATTTCAATTTTCAGGCAAAAAAAATGTTAAAACACGTTTTTTTGGCCCAAAAAGTCGATCTGTACTGTGCTAGAAAAATTTCAATTTTCAGGCAAAAAAAATGCAAAAACACGTTTTTTTTGCCCAAAAAGTCGATTTGTACTGTGCTAGAAAAATTTCAATTTTCAGGCAAAAAAAATGCTAATACACGTTTTTTTGGCCCAAAAAGTCGATTTGTACTGTGCTAGAAAAATTTCAATTTTCACGCAAAAAAAATGCTAAAACACGTTTTTTTGGCCCAAAAAGTCGATTTGTACTGTGCTAGAAAAAAATCAATTTTCAGGCAAATAAAATGCTAAAACACGTTTTTTTGGCCCAAAAAGTCGATTTGTACTGTGCTAGAAAAATTTCAATTTTCAGGCAAAAAAAATGCTAAAACACGTTTTTTTGGCCCAAAAAGTCGATTTGTACTGCGCTAGAAAAATTTCAATTTTCAGGCAAGAAAAATGCTAAAACACGTTTTTTTGGCCCAAAAAGTCGATTTCTACTGTGCTAGAAAAATTTCAATTTTCAGGCAAAAAAAATGCTAAAACACGTTTTTTTGGCCCAAAAAGTCGATTTGTACTGTGCTAGAAAAATTTCAATTTTCAGGCAAAAAAAATGCTAAAACACGTTTTTTTGGCCCAAAAAGTCGATTTGTACTGTGCTAGAAAAAATTTAATTTTCAGGCAAAAAAAATGCTAAAACACGTTTTTTTGGCCCAAAAAGTCGATTTGTACTGTGCTAGAAAAAATTCAATTTTCAGGCAAAAAAAATGCTAAAACACGTTTTTTTGGCCCAAAAAGTCGATTTGTACTGTGCTAGAAAAATTTCAATTTTCAGGCAAAAAAAATGCAAAAACACGTTTTTTTGGCCCAAAAAGTCGATTTGTACAGTGCTAGAAAAATTTCAATTTTCAGGCAAAAAAAATGCTAAAACACGTTTTTTTGGCCCAAAAAGTCGATTTGTACTGTGCTAGAAAAATTTCAATTTTCAGGCAAAAAAAATGCTAAAACACGTTTTTTTGGCCCAAAAAGTCGATTTGTACTGTGCGAGAAAAATTTCAATTTTCAGGCAAAAAAAATGCTAAAACACGTTTTTTTGGCCCAAAAAGTCGATTTGTACTGTGCTAGAAAAATTTCAATTTTCAGGCAAAAAAAATGCTAAAACACGTTTTTTTGGCCCAAAAAGTCGATTTGTACTGTGCTAGAAAAATTTCAATTTTCAGGCAAAAAAAATGCTAAAACACGTTTTTTTGGCCCCAAAAGTCGATTTATACTGTGCTAGAAAAAATTCAATTTTCAGGCAAAAAAAATGCTAAAACACGTTTTTTTGGCCCAAAAAGTCGATTTGTACTGTGCTAGAAAAATTTCAATTTTCAGGCAAAAAAAAATGCTAAAACACGTTTTTTTGGCCCAAAAAGTCGATTTGTACTGTGCTAGAAAAATTTCAATTTTCAGGCAAAAAAAAATGCTAAAACACGTTTTTTTGGCCCAAAAAGTCGATTTGTACTGTGCTAGAAAAATTTCAATTTTCAGGCAAAAAAAATGCAAAAACACGTTTTTTTGGCCCAAAAAGTCGATTTGTACAGTGCTAGAAAAATTTCAATTTTCCGGCAAAAAAAATGCTAAAACACGTTTTTTTGGCCCAAAAAGTCGATTTGTACTGTGCTAGAAAAATTTCAATTTTCAGGCAAAAAAAATGCTAAAACACGTTTTTTTGGCCCAAAAAGTCGATTTGTACTGTGCTAGAAAAATTTCAATTTTCCGGCAAAAAAAATGCTAAAACACGTTTTTTTGGCCCAAAAAGTCGATTTGTACTGTGCTAGAAAAATTTCAATTTTCAGGCAAAAAAAATGCTAAAACACGTTTTTTTGGCCCAAAAAGTCGATTTGTACTGTACTAGAAAAATTTCAATTTTCAGGCAAAAAAAATGCTAAAACACGTTTTTTTGGCCCAAAAAGTCGATTTGTACTGTGCTAGAAAAAATTCAATTTTCAGGCCAAAAAAATGCTAAAACACGTTTTTTTGGCCCAAAAAGTCGATTTGTACTGTGCTAGAAAAATTTCAATTTTCAGGCAAAAAAAATGCTAAAACACGTTTTTTTGGCCCAAAAAGTCGATTTGTACTGTGCTAGAAAAATTTCAATTTTCAGGCAAAAAAAATGCTAAAACACGTTTTTTTGGCCCAAAAAGTCGATTTGTACTGTGCTAGAAAAATTTCAATTTTCAGGCAAAAAAAATGCTAAAACACGTTTTTTTGGCCCAAAAAGTCGATTTGTACAGTGCTAGAAAAAATTCAATTTTCAGGCAAAAAAAATGCTAAAACACGTTTTTTTGGCCCAAAAAGTCGATTTGTACTGTGCTAGAAAAATTTCAATTTTCAGGCAAAAAAAATGCTAAAACACGTTTTTTTGGCCCAAAAAGTCGATTTGTACTGTGCGAGAAAAATTTCAATTTTCAGGCAAAAAAAATGCTAAAACACGTTTTTTTGGCCCAAAAAGTCGATTTGTACTGTGCTAGAAAAATTTCAATTTTCAGGCAAAAAAAATGCTAAAACACGTTTTTTTGGCCCAAAAAGTCGATTTGTACTGTGCTAGAAAAATTTCAATTTTCAGGCAAAAAAAATGCTAAAACACGTTTTTTTGGCCCCAAAAGTCGATTTGTACTGTGCTAGAAAAATTTCAATTTTCAGGCAAAAAAAATGCTAAAACACGTTTTTTTGGCCCAAAAAGTCGATTTGTACTGTGCTAGAAAAATTTCAATTTTCAGGCAAAAAAATGCTAAAACACGTTTTTTTGGCCCAAAAAGTCGATTTGTACTGTGCTAGAAAAATTTCAATTTTCTGGAAAAAAAATGCTAAAACACGTTTTTTTGGCCCAAAAAGTCGATTTGTACTGTGCTAGAAAAATTTCAATTTTCAGGCAAAAAAAATGCTAAAACACGTTTTTTTCGCCCAAAAAGTCGATTTGTACTGTGCTAGAAAAAATTCAATTTTCAGGCAAAAAAAATGCTAAAACACGTTTTTTGGCCCAAAAAGTCGATTTGTACTGTGCTAAAAAAAATTCAATTTTCAGGTAAAAAAAATGCTAAAACACGTTTTTTTGGCCCAAAAAGTCGATTTGTACTGTGCTAGAAAAATTTCAATTTTCAGGCAAAAAAAATGCTAAAACACGTTTTTTTGGCCCAAAAAGTCGATTTGTACTGTGCTAGAAAAATTTCAATTTTCAGGCAAAAAAAGTGCTAAAACACGTTTTTTTGGCCCAAAAAGTCGATTTGTACTGTGCTAGAAAAATGTCAATTTTCAGGCAAAAAAAATGCAAAAACACGTTTTTTTGGCCCAAAAAGTCGATTTGTACAGTGCTAGAAAAATTTCAATTTTCAGGCAAAAAAAATGCTAAAACACGTTTTTTTGGCCCAAAAAGTCGATTTGTACTGTGCTAGAAAAATTTCAATTTTCAGGCAAAAAAAATGCTAAAACACGTTTTTTTGGCCCAAAAAGTCGATTTGTACTGTGCTAGAAAAAATTCAATTTTCAGGCAAAAAAAATGCTAGAACACGTTTTTTTGGCCCAAAAAGTCGATTTGTACTGTGCTAGAAAAATTTCAATTTTCAGGCAAAAAAAATGCTAAAACACGTTTTTTTGGCCCAAAAAGTCGATTTGTACTGTGCTAGAAAAATTTCAATTTTCAGGCAAAAAAAATGCTAAAACACGTTTTTTTGTCCCAAAAAGTCGATTTGTACTGTGCTAGAAAAAATTCAATTTTCAGGCAAAAAAAATGCTAAAACACGTTTTTTTGGCCCAAAAAGTCGATTTGTACTGTGCTAGAAAAATTTCAATTTTCAGGCAAAAAAAAATGCAAAAACACGTTTTTTTGGCCCAAAAAGTCGATTTGTACAGTGCTAGAAAAATTTCAATTTTCAGGCAAAAAAAATGCTAAAACACGTTTTTTTGGCCCAAAAAGTCGATTTGTACTGTGCTAGAAAAATTTCAATTTTCAGGCAAAAAAAATACTAAAACACGTTTTTTTGGCCCAAAAAGTCGATTTGTACTGTGCTAGAAAAATTTCAATTTTCAGGCAAAAAAAATGCTAAAACACGTTTTTTTGGCCCAAAAAGTCGATTTGTACTGTGCTAGAAAAATTTCAATTTTCAGGCAAAAAAAATGCTAAAACACGTTTTTTTGGCCCAAAAAGTCGATTTGTACTGTGCTAGAAAAATTTCAATTTTCAGGCAAAAAAAATGCTAAAACACGTTTTTTTGGCCCAAAAAGTCGATTTGTACTGTGCTAGAAAAATTTCAATTTTCAGGCAAAAAAAATGCTAAAATACGTTTTTTTGGCCCAAAAAGTCGATTTGTACTGTGCTAGAAAAATTTCAATTTTCAGGCAAAAAAAATGCTAAAACACGTTTTTTTGGCCCAAAAAGTCGGTTTGTACTGTGCTAGAAAAATTTCAATTTTCAGGCAAAAAAAATGCTATAACACGTTTTTTTGGCCCAAAAAGTCGATTTGTACTTGTAGCCGTGGGGGGTCCAGTACTCAGCTTGTCGTGCAGTACTCAGCTTGTCACTCCTGTGGAATATACCAACATACCAACGGACTCTCAATTATACTTCAGTATGGCTATCTCTTACCAGCCAACTGTACAGACTTACTATTCTCTGTTTGTAGTCTCTGCTTCAATCAACTCACTTACTCTTACCGTTGATGAAGTACCCTTATTAGTCTTACTACTGGGGAATATATTTAGTACTCAAAGGTTTAGAGTAAACTCATGGACTTGTCTCTCTTTACTGATGTAGCTTATTTATCAGTTACAGATTACAGGTTATAATATACTAGACCAACTCGGTCTCAAAGCTATGAACAATTAGAGGGATATTCTATATAACCTGTTTAACCTGAGGTAGGGCTTGGAATACACTCCTCGCCTCAAACACACGTCAGGCGTGGCACTGTGACATAGCCACACCCCCTCATAGGTTATAGGTTTGTGATAAAGTAACACTACATTTATACATGATATATACAACCTTAAACTACCCGGTTATACAAGAATAAAATGAGCAAACATACATTGTCCCTAACTCTATATATACAATTACAGTAACAGTTACTTATAACCTAAAGATTAACATTAACAGATAATGTACAGAGCACAATCTAGTATTCAGATCTTGGAACTAGTGTCAATGAACCCACGCCTCTCTGTCATCAAATACACAGGATGCGATCTAACACCTTGCAGTTTTTGACCAGCAAGCATCAGGCATATACTAGAGCCTACGTGACTGCTACCATGAATACAACATTGATACATTATACAATATTGATACACCGATACATTGCTCGGCTACCTACCAAACTACGTCCTCGTAGTTCACAATAAAATGGAATCTACTGTCAACAATTCCTATACTGAATATTAGATTTACACTAGACATTTGTAATATTAGAACACATACAATATATATATATATATATACAAGGTGATACATGGATGATTTAAAAACAAAATAAAAATAAAGTATATAGCGCTATGGATGATGCGATGATACTTAATTCTATTTCCTTAAAATAAGAATTTATACAAACAGTACATATACCGGTACAATAATATTATAATAGTATAAAATGCTAACATATTAATAACCTAATATATAGTAGTACAATATGAAACACATTCATACCATGCCTTAACATTAAGTCCCTACAACTAACCATGTAGTGTACTACCTAGTTGTTGGGTTGTCCTTAACATTAAAATTACAATCAATTTACCTGGGTGGAGTCTGGTACAACTCTATACTCTCTTCTAGTCTTTTTCCTCTTTACCTCAGCACTCAGCACCCTTACACGCTTAAACAAATAACAAGAAAATATAAAATACATTATAAACAAAATTCCAGTCAGTCCTGACCATGGGTACACAGCTACCCGTTGCAAATGAAAAGGCAATACAGATTCAATAACAGGATGGACCTCAGTCATATTTAACAATTCTATTAACCTTATTTTTTCTGAATCTCTTTCCACAGCAGTAAAATTTATAGGTAGAGGAGGCTGAATCTTTACAAACTCAACAGACTTGTTTAATACCAATCCAAGGTGATGCTTCGTTGCTAATACTGTTTTAGTACTACTAATAAATGAACATGCTGGTGGGATAACAAATGTACCCTCCTCCGACACCAGCCTTGCACCTGAAGGGCCCTCTTCACAAATAATAGTAGCTGCTGCTACCTTAGTGAAAGTATAATAAGCAATACCTTGAAAATACGTTACATATATCTCCGAAACCCTTTCCGGTCTCTTATACTCACAATGTTTAATTGCACTGGAAGCATCAGCCTGGATTAAAGACAACTCACACTGGGACTCCTCTGGTCCTGTAAAAACAAAATTTATAGCAGGGCAAACCTTCAAATGATAATACGCTGTGTGACAACCTTCTAACTGTTCCTTGGTAACTGCAACCACCAGCGTGTGATCCTTTGATACAATAATATAATCATAATCCACGTTCAACATCATGATCTCAGCCCCTAACCTCATAGGAAATGGCTTCACTGACCAGATATTGAAATGTACCTGATGTTTAGTTGGGATATGAATAAGAATGGTATTAGTTGTTAGACAAGATTCCAGCAATGGATAATAATACGATACCGAATCTCCTTCAAAAAATGGCTCTAACCCATAGTCATGTTTTGCAATCTCTATAACTTTCTTAAGTTTATGCACCGATATCAGATCAGAATCTACTTCCCCCAGAGCTGCATTTCTAAGATTATGAAGCAATTTTCTTGTTTGAGCATTCATCCTGGTAATATGATTTTCCACTATACTCAAATATTGATTTAAATTTATAACAAATTCCGCAAAAGTTACACTTGAAGCTATTGTGCCTATATGAACAATTATGTCATTCGTCTTATTCACTATCGCATTTACTGAATCAGCAACTTCATACACCAATGAGTATGTACCTTCTCTTACTCTGTCTTGTTCTTCAATAACCTTATGTAAAATTTCCATTCTACGTCCTAGTTCCTCCACATCATCACTGGTTGCTGTACCAAACAAAGCCTTTGCAATTACTCCCCCTATGTCAAACAAACCCCTCTTTGACCTACCCTTTGTAATCTTCTCATGGGCTAATTGTCTCATTTTCCCTTCAAAACTAGGTAAGTTTTCCTGAGAATACTTCATCATATTCTTTATCTGTGCAACCCTTTCTTGTAACTGTAACTTTATCTGCCACTCCAGAAGGTCGTCCTTGTTTACCAAAACATCTAATTCCGCAAAAGAAAAATGTATGGCCCTACGAAACTGTAACTGAAACATACTATCCTTTTTACTAAGATCCAATAACGTTCCCAAGTTAAGTCTTACTGTTATCACATCCGTAACAACTTCAAGCCGCCCATCATTGCCAACTAACGCGCCCGGTTTTATGTGGTCCTCTGTACTCCTGATACCAACAAACGCTGCGCACAACATCATGCAGAACATTGCCCCTTGCCACATGCTTTCTGTGAACAAATTCATATATTAGATTATTTTGTTTAATTGCCTTCCTGACCTCAATTGCATCCTATCTTCGTCTTCTACCTCCGTTTCTATTCCTACCTGTATCATTTCTTTTGGGACCTTCTTTACCCTGTCCACATGTACCGTATAATCTACGTTTGTCATGTCACGTAGCATTAACTTATTTCCTTTTACTTGATATACAATATATGGTCCTCTAAACTTTGGAGACAATTTATTCTGCCTCTCTGGTGACTTAACCATCACCACATCTCCCTCTACTATATTTATTTCCTTTGCGTATTTATTTTGCTTAGCAATATTCTCTGCTCTTGAAGCCTCCATGTACTTCCTTACCTCTCTGTGTATCGTGGCAAACGCGTGTCTCTGTACACTCACGTAATCGTCCACGTTATACACTGGTCCTGGTTTCTCCACCAGTATATCATATGGTAGAACCTTGTCCTCCCCATAGATAATATAATGTGGTGTCTTCCCTAGAGAAGAATGTAGAGAACTATTAATACAAGCAGTTACCTGACTTAACCAGTCCTCCCAACCTGCTTGAATTGATCCAACAAGGTGCCTCAGTACCTCCAAAATCTTCCTGTTAACCCTCTCTACCATACCGTTACTCTGTGGATGGTAGGCTACCGTAAATACTTGCTTAATACTGTACAAACTGCAAATTTCTTCCAAAACACTATTTCTGAATTCTGTCCCGTTGTCTGACAACAACACCCTGGGAATAGTGTAGGTGCAAAACAAAGAATTTACCAATGCATGAGCAATTGATAATGCTGACTTATCCTTTAAAGGAACTAATACCACAAACCTACTAAAATGGTCTACACATGTCAACAAATATTTCGAACCTTGATAACTAGTAGGTAGTTGCAACACATCTATGGCTACCACATCCCATGGTTTAGCCGGACTTGGAAATGTTTCCAGAGGAGCGGGTGGTCCCGTAGTCCCCTTGTGTCTTGCACATGACACACATTTCTGTACATGACTCTCTATGTCACCCCTCATCCTCAACCAAAAATATCGCGCTCTAGCTTCCCCTAGACACGCATCCCTCCCTCTATGACCTGCCTGTGGAGCGTCATGAAGGAGCTTCAACACTGTAGCTACTAGTGTCCCTGGTACTACTATCCTGTGGTGCTCAATCCCATCCACCGTAGTTACCTTGTGTAGAATATTATCCTTAAGGATAAAGTCTGTTACTCTCAATGGTAATCCTGGTACTTCCACTTCTTCCCCCGACTCTAGAGCATAGATTACCACTTTCCACATAGCATCTTTCCTCTGCTCCATCTTTAACTTCTTTGGGGATATTGTACTTAATGTCGTCACTGCATTAACAGTCTGCCGACTTAGTGCATCTGCCACTACATTCATCTTCCCTGGCACAAAGCTGAAAATGGGGTTAAACTCTAAAATAGTTAAGTGCCACCTTGCTAACTTTCCTGTCATGTTCTTACCTTTAAACAACTCTAGGCAAGGACGATGATCAGTACACACTGTAATATCATACCCAAATATGATAGCCCTAAAATGTTTTAATGCCCATACTATGGCATACGCCTCCTGATGAGTTACACTGTACTTCTTTTCAGTGTCACTTAATGCCTTACTTGCATATCCTATGGGTTTTAATTTCCCTTTGTCATCCTGCTGAGCCAAAACCGCTCCCAGTCCAACCCCTGACGCATCTGTGTGTAAAACAAAAGGCTTAGTAAAATCTGGGAATGCTAGAACCGGTGGTTGTGTCAATGCCTCCTTCAATATACCAAAAGCTTCCTCTTGCTCTGGTCCCCACTCAAACTTGTTAGCCTGCTTTAGCAGTTTAGTCAATGGTGCTGCTTTACTAGAAAACTGGTACACAAAACTCCTGTAGTACCCTGCTAGCCCCAAAAACGATCTTACATTATCTGCCTTACCGGGTGTTGGAAACTTCAAAATTGCCTTTATTTTGTCCTGGTTAACATGTATTCCAGTCTCATCCACCTCGTGCCCCAAATATCTTATTTTCTGTTTCAAGAACTCACACTTGCTTAGTTTCAACTTTAGCCCTGCAGAAGCTAATCTGTCTAAAACTTTCCTTAATTTCTCCAGGTGAGTAGGCACATCCTTTGAGAATATTATGATGTCATCTAGATAAACTAGTGCATCCTTCCCAATTAAACCTGCCAACACGTTATTTACCAGCCTTTGAAACGTCGTTGGTGCATTGCACAGCCCAAATGGCATCCTGCGAAACTGATAATGTCCTTGATGAGTGGAAAACGCTGTAACTTCACGAGACCTCTCGTGTACTGGTACTTGCCAATAACCAGACAACAAATCTAAGGTAGAGAAAACCTTGTTTCCCTCACCTATAGCCTGCAACAAATCATTCAAATGAGGCATGGGATACTTATCTGGTATTGTCTTCTGATTTACCCTCCGGTAATCAATTACTGGTCTATAAGTCCCATCCTTCTTTGGAACCAAAAATATCGGACTACTCCACGGAGATGTCGAAGGTTCAATCACCTTCTGGTCCAACATATCCCTTACAGTGTCATCAACAATCTGTCTCTGGGAATGAGGAAGCCTATATGATTTAATATAGCTGGGTTCTGCTTCTCTCTTTAACTTAATCACATGTGAAGTTAGGTCTGTACTACCTAAAGACTCTCCAACAAGAGCTATAGCCTTCCTATACCCTTGAAGTAACTGCAACAATTCCTCCTTGCCCTCTGTATTACCCCCAGTTTTTACTTGGTTCCTTAATTCTATGGAAGGTTCTGCATCAACACATCCAACAACACTCACGACAGGTAGGTTATGTTTGGGTTCTAGGACTGTCCCATTGTATACAAGGAAATCACACAATTGACTGCCTGGCTTAACCTCAACTTCCACTCCCGTGTTATTTACTGCCAGTACCACAGTCTCACCCCCTGACTTTACTGTAGTCAAGGTAGACTCTAGCGACACACCCTTCAACTTACATGTTTCTGACATGCAAACAACATCTACTCCTTCTTTCACTCCTTTTAAACACACGTTGAATTGAAACATTTCCTGCGGTTGCAGCCTGTGGCCACCAGGTACAATCGCAGTCACAACAGTCCAACGCATAACTTCTGCCCTAGACGTGTCGCATAGTCTATCTTGTTCATGAACCCCTTGTAACTTTTCCAAACCCCTCACATAACCCACTGTCTTAACCTCCTTATTTGAGTGTTTTGCTTGTGGAGTTGCCATGCACAAATAAGGTATGTTCTCATGAACAATTAATCCTTCACCTGGGTACACCTCAATCTTCCGTTCAGCCATGGTTGATAAACCAAGCAACCCGCTTGCCATGGGATGAAATTTACTCACCACATAGAATGATGCAGTAAAAATTGAGCTACCCCTGAAATGAACTGGCAAACTCACAACCCCAAGGACATCCACTGTAGTCCCTGACACTCCACTGAGTTGGTATTGTGGCTGTTCTAATGCATACTTCTTCCCAGAATGATATTTCCTAATATTTCGATACGTTTCCTGCGATATAAGATTTACTACTGCTCCCGTATCGATTAACAGTGCCCCTGGAACACCTCCAATGGTAACACTTCCCACAGATAGATGATTATTCCTGCTTATGGCTGAGACTATCGATGACTCTACATCGCTAGGCATTTGTCTTCCATGCTCTGGTCACAATGCCTCATCCGACCCTGACCGTCGGCCACCCATACGAGACTTATTCTCCTCGTGCATTGCACGTCGTATGGTTGCACATTCCTTTGTTACGTGGTCTGTGTATCGGTGTATTTCACACCACTTACTTTGTTCTGGGGGCCAATAACCTCTCCCCTGCTGATAAGTGTTCGACTGTGCATAGTGGAATCCACTTCCACTACCACTACCACGCCCTCTGGCATGTCCACCACGCCCTCTCGCGGCGCCTCGATACTGTGCCTGACCCCTATTCATAGCACCTCTATACTGATCCCCTTTAGATCTTTCTCTTAATTTTGGGCATTCAGCCTTTACATGACCCCATGTATGGCAATGGAAACATTCTCCAGGATACCTCCCTGAAGAATTTCCTCCTCTGTTATTTTTTTGTCCTGCTACCGCATGTACCCCTTGCGGTGCAACCCCTGACCTCTTGTCAGTCACCTCGGCTTGTAACACAGCCGTTTGTTGCCCTGGTGCACTCTGATTCTTAAACAGTCTGTGCACCACAGAATCTCTAATCTCACCCTTTAATTCATTTATTATGTGCCAAACTCCCTTCCCTTGTTCTAATTGTTTCTTCCTGACCCTTCTCTGGTCTTCATCTGACAGAAACAAATAGAATATCAAATATTCAAACAAATCACAGCAATCATCTATTTTGACCCATTCATCCCCCTCAAATTCTTTACACCATTTGGTATCCTCCAGGCTATCTTGTATATCTTTACGTATAGCACCCGCTTTTGACCCTGCCACCTCTAACGGTGCGTGTATGGTATTCCTCCCCAGTTCCTTAAATGTTTTGTGTGCCCAAGCTGAGCAACCTTCTGGAGCCGCCGTCCGGTACACTACAATTAGTGACTTTTTAAACTCTTCCCAAGTTAACTGCTTCTTTGACGACCTCCCAAACAAGATACTAGAATGCAACAACTGTCTCGCTGACTCTCCCTCTATTCTTGAGTCTGCGTATCCTATTTTACCCCTATCATCCGTAATATTATATTCCACGAATGATTGCTCAAGTCTCCGTATAAACTCTTCTATTGTGTACCTCTTATTCGGATTCCCATCAAACTTTGGAACCGAATCCTCACCTGTAAATACCCTCATAATATTTGCTGGTTGAATCCCTGGTGCGTTACCCACCATAACATTACCTGTCATCCCTGGGTTAGTGAAATTCTGACCTGTAGATTGATTAGGGTTTAATCC
The DNA here is from genome assembly GCA_034508575.1 of Petrolisthes manimaculis. Classification (NCBI taxonomy): domain Eukaryota; kingdom Metazoa; phylum Arthropoda; class Malacostraca; order Decapoda; family Porcellanidae; genus Petrolisthes; species Petrolisthes manimaculis. The sequence continues at coordinate 18,827 of JAWZYT010002182.1, read as the reverse complement.
CCCCACCGAACTGGTGCTTGCAGTTGCCATTGGAACTTTTGGTCGTACACTATCTTTATTACTCCTTCCACTGCCTACTGGCGGTGGTAACCTATACAAGTTATCCCTTGCTATGTCACTACCCTCTACACTGTCAGCCCTAAACTGGTATCCACTACGTAAATGCCCTGGCACTGGACTGTTCAGTCCCCTAATCTGTTCGTGGATATTAGTGGTATTGGGAGTAGGAGGGAAATTTAATTCCTCCTCACTGCTACTACTATCTCCTGTTTCCTGTGGTGCCTTCTCAACTGGTACCTTTGCCGTTGATTTAAACTTCCTAAACATATCCGTTATAAATCACTTCCTATTTACTTATCACAACACCATAAATTATACTTGTTACAACATACATGTGCATATAAAATAACCCAACAACATGTAACTACTGTGTGTGTATGTTCACTGTGTATATGTATAGAATTAAAAATAACTAACCAATGGATATTTTGGAGAAATACAGATGTTCAGTAGTAAAGAATATGTGGTTGCCACACACTCCCAGAATAGCGCCACGCAGTCTCTGCTCACGTCTCCAGTCGCTATTCTCACAGTCAGCTCCTTTCCACTCTTCTTGATCCCTTCCTTACGTCCGTCCTTCCCCGATGAGAGTACCCACAATCAGACAATTCCTCCTTTTTTCCCTGGGAAATGCACACAGGGAAAAATGCCTGAATAGAGTAGGTTAAGTTTCCCAGCTTACCACAGCTAACTGGTAACTCGTCCCGTTGATGGTGCCACCGTGACCTTGATCTAGCTGCTTCAGTGTTGCCAACGCTAGAAGTCACACCTCCCCACTCATACACAATTATTCTGTTGGAGTATAAAGTAATTACTGAAGGACACTGTGAATATTCGTATCCTTAACCGCTGCCACCATCATGTAGCCGTGGGGGGTCCAGTACTCAGCTTGTCGTGCAGTACTCAGCTTGTCACTCCTGTGGAATATACCAACATACCAACGGACTCTCAATTATACTTCAGTATGGCTATCTCTTACCAGCCAACTGTACAGACTTACTATTCTCTGTTTGTAGTCTCTGCTTCAATCAACTCACTTACTCTTACCGTTGATGAAGTACCCTTATTAGTCTTACTACTGGGGAATATATTTAGTACTCAAAGGTTTAGAGTAAACTCATGGACTTGTCTCTCTTTACTGATGTAGCTTATTTATCAGTTACAGATTACAGGTTATAATATACTAGACCAACTCGGTCTCAAAGCTATGAACAATTAGAGGGATATTCTATATAACCTGTTTAACCTGAGGTAGGGCTTGGAATACACTCCTCGCCTCAAACACACGTCAGGCGTGGCACTGTGACATAGCCACACCCCCTCATAGGTTATAGGTTTGTGATAAAGTAACACTACATTTATACATGATATATACAACCTTAAACTACCCGGTTATACAAGAATAAAATGAGCAAACATACATTGTCCCTAACTCTATATATACAATTACAGTAACAGTTACTTATAACCTAAAGATTAACATTAACAGATAATGTACAGAGCACAATCTAGTATTCAGATCTTGGAACTAGTGTCAATGAACCCACGCCTCTCTGTCATCAAATACACAGGATGCGATCTAACACCTTGCAGTTTTTGACCAGCAAGCATCAGGCATATACTAGAGCCTACGTGACTGCTACCATGAATACAACATTGATACATTATACAATATTGATACACCGATACATACTGTGCTAGAAAAATTTCAATTTTCAGGCAAAAAAAATGCTAAAACACGTTTTTTTGGCCCAAAAAGTCGATTTGTACTGTGCTAGAAAAATTTCAATTTTCAGGCAAAAAAAATGCTAAAACACGTTTTTTTGGCCCAAAAAGTCGATTTGTACTGTGCTAGAAAAATTTCAATTTTCAGGCAAAAAAAATGCTAAAACACGTTTTTTTGGCCCAAAAAGTCGATTTGTACTGTGCTAGAAAAATTTCAATTTTCAGGCAAAAAAAATGCTAAAACACGTTTTTTGGCCCAAAAAGTCGATTTGTACTGTGCTAAAAAAAAATCAATTTTCAGGTAAAAAAAATGCTAAAACACGTTTTTTTGGCCCAAAAAGTCGATTTGTACTGTGCTAGAAAAATTTCAATTTTCAGGCAAAAAAAATGCAAAAACACGTTTTTTTGGCCCAAAAAGTCGATTTGTACTGTGCTAGAAAAATTTCAATTTTCAGGCAAAAAAAATGCTAAAACACGTTTTTTTGGCCCAAAAAGTCGATTTGTACTGTGCTAGAAAAATTTCAATTTTCAGGCAAAAAAAATGCAAAAACACGTTTTTTTGGCCCAAAAAGTCGATTTGTACAGTGCTAGAAAAATTTCAATTTTCAGGCAAAAAAAATGCTAAAACACGTTTTTTTGGCCCAAAAAGTCGATTTGTACTGTGCTAGAAAAATTTCAATTTTCAGGCAAAAAAAATGCTAAAACACGTTTTTTTGGCCCAAAAAGTCGATTTGTACTGTGCTAGAAAAATTTCAATTTTCAGGCAAAAAAAATGCTAGAACACGTTTTTTTGGCCCAAAAAGTCGATTTGTACTGTGCTAGAAAAATTTCAATTTTCAGGCAAAAAAAATGCTAAAACACGTTTTTTTGGCCCAAAAAGTCGATTTGTACTGTGCTAGAAAAATTTCAATTTTCAGGCAAAAAAAATGCTAAAACACGTTTTTTTGGCCCAAAAAGTCGATTTGTACTGTGCTAGAAAAATTTCAATTTTCAGGCAAAAAAAATGCTAAAACACGTTTTTTTGGCCCAAAAAGTCGATTTGTACTGTGCTAGAAAAATTTCAATTTTCAGGCAAAAAAAATGCAAAAACACGTTTTTTTGGCCCAAAAAGTCGATTTGTACAGTGCTAGAAAAATTTCAATTTTCAGGCAAAAAAAAATGCTAAAACACGTTTTTTTGGCCCAAAAAGTCGATTTGTACTGTGCTAGAAAAATTTCAATTTTCAGGCAAAAAAAATGCTAAAACACGTTTTTTTGGCCCAAAAAGTCGATTTGTACTGTGCTAGAAAAATTTCAATTTTCAGGCAAAAAAAATGCTAAAACACGTTTTTTTGGCCCAAAAAGTCGATTTGTACTGTGCTAGAAAAATTTCAATTTTCAGGCAAAAAAAATGCTAAAACACGATTTTTTGGCCCAAAAAGTCGATTTGTACTGTGCTAGAAAAATTTCAATTTTCAGGCAAAAAAAATGCTAAAACACGTTTTTTTGGCCCAAAAAGTCGATTTGTACTGTGCTAGAAAAATTTCAATTTTCAGGCAAAAAAAATGCTAAAACACGTTTTTTTGGCCCAAAAAGTCGATTTGTACTGTGCTAGAAAAATTTCAATTTTCAGGCAAAAAAAATGCTAAAACACGTTTTTTTGGCCCAAAAAGTCGATTTGTACTGTGCTAGAAAAATTTCAATTTTCAGGCAAAAAAAAATGCTAAAACACGTTTTTTTGGCCCAAAAAGTCGGTTTGTACTGTGCTAGAAAAATTTCAATTTTCAGGCAAAAAAAATGCTATAACACGTTTTTTTGGCCCAAAAAGTCGATTTGTACTGTGCTAGAAAAATTTCAATTTTCAGGCAAAAAAAATGCTAAAACACGTTTTTTTGGCCCAAAAAGTCGATTTGTACTGTGCTAGAAAAATTTCAATTTTCAGGCAAAAAAAATGCTAAAACACGTTTTTTTGGCCCAAAAAGTCGATTTGTACTGTGCTAGAAAAATTTCAATTTTCAGGCAAAAAAAATGCTAAAACACGTTTTTTTGGCCCAAAAAGTCGATTTGTACTGTGCTAGAAAAATTTCAATTTTCAGGCAAAAAAAATGCTAAAACACGTTTTTTTGGCCCAAAAAGTCGATTTGTACTGTGCTAGAAAAATTTCAATTTTCAGGCAAAAAAAATGCTAAAACACGTTTTTTTGGCCCAAAAAGTCGATTTGTACTGTGCTAGAAAAATTTCAATTTTCAGGCAAAAAAAAATGCAAAAACACGTTTTTTTGGCCCAAAAAGTCGATTTGTACAGTGCTAGAAAAATTTCAATTTTCAGGCAAAAAAAATGCTAAAACACGTTTTTTTGGCCCAAAAAGTCGATTTGTACTGTGCTAGAAAAATTTCAATTTTCAGGCAAAAAAAATGCAAAAACACGTTTTTTTGGCCCAAAAAGTCGATTTGTTCTGTGCTAGAAAAATTTCAATTTTCAGGCAAAAAAAATGCAAAAACACGTTTTTTTGGCCCAAAAAGTCGATTTGTACAGTGCTAGAAAAATTTCAATTTTCAGGCAAAAAAAATGCTAAAACACGTTTTTTTGGCCCAAAAAGTCGATTTGTACTGTGCTAGAAAAATTTCAATTTTCAGGCAAAAAAAATGCTAAAACACGTTTTTTTGGCCCAAAAAGTCGATTTGTACTGTGCTAGAAAAATTTCAATTTTCAGGCAAAAAAAATGCTAAAACACGTTTTTTTGGCCCAAAAAGTCGATTTGTACTGTGCTAGAAAAATTTCAATTTTCAGGCAAAAAAAATGCTAAAACACGTTTTTTTGGCCCAAAAAGTCTATTTGTACTGTGCTAGAAAAATTTCAATTTTCAGGCAAAAAAAATGCTAAAACACGTTTTTTTGGCCCAAAAAGTCGATTTGTACTGTGCTAGAAAAATTTAAATTTTCAGGCAAAAAAAAATGCTAAAACACGTTTTTTTGGCCCAAAAAGTCGATTTGTACTGTGCTAGAAAAAAATCAATTTTCAGGCAAAAAAAATGCTAAAACACTTTTTTTTGGCCCAAAAAGTCGATTTGTACTGTGCTAGAAAAAATTCAATTTTCAGGCAAAAAAAATGCAAAAACACGTTTTTTTGGCCCAAAAAGTCGATTTGTACAGTGCTAGAAAAATTTCAATTTTCAGGCAAAAAAAATGCTAAAACACGTTTTTTTGGCCCAAAAAGTCGATTTGTACTGTGCTAGAAAAATTTCAATTTTCAGGCAAAAAAAATGCTAAAACACGTTTTTTTGGCCCAAAAAGTCGATTTGTACTGTGCTAGAAAAAAAATCAATTTTCAGGCAAAAAAAATGCTAAAACACGTTTTTTTGGCCCAAAAAGTCGATTTGTACTGTGCTAGAAAAAATTCAATTTTCAGGCAAAAAAAATGCTAAAACACGTTTTTTTGGCCCAAAAAGTCGATTTGTACTGTGCTAGAAAAATTTCAATTTTCAGGCAAAAAAAATGCTAAAACACGTTTTTTTGGCCCAAAAAGTCGATTTGTACTGTGCCAGAAAAATTTCAATTTTCAGGCAAAAAAAATGCTAAAACACGTTTTTTTGGCCCAAAAAGTCGATTTGTACTGTGCTAGAAAAAAATCAATTTTCAGGCAAAAAAAATGCTAAAACACGTTTTTTTGGCCCAAAAAGTCGATTTGTACTGTGCTAGAAAAATTTCAATTTTCAGGCAAAAAAAATGCTAAAACACGTTTTTTTGGCCCAAAAAGTCGATTTGTACTGTGCTAGAAAAATTTCAATTTTCAGGCAAAAAAAATGCTAAAACACGTTTTTTTTGCCCAAAAAGTCGATTTGTACTGTGCCAGAAAAATTTCAATTTTCAGGCAAAAAAAATGCTAAAACACGTTTTTTTGGCCCAAAAAGTCGATTTGTACTGTGCTAGAAAAATTTCAATTTTCAGGCAAAAAAAATGCTAAAACACGTTTTTTTGGCCCAAAAAGTCGATTTGTACTGTGCTAGAAAAATTTCAATTTTCAGGCAAAAAAAATGCTAAAACACGTTTTTTTGGCCCAAAAAGTCGATTTGTACTGTGCCAGAAAAATTTCAATTTTCAGGCAAAAAAAATGCTAAAACACGTTTTTTTGGCCCAAAAAGTCGATTTGTACTGTGCTAGAAAAATTTCAATTTTCAGGCAAAAAAATGCAAAAACACGTTTTTTTGGCCCAAAAAGTCGATTTGTACAGTGCTAGAAAAAAATCAATTTTCAGGCAAAAAAAATGCTAAAACACGTTTTTTTGGCCCAAAAAGTCGATTTGTACTGTGCTAGAAAAATTTCAATTTTCATGCAAAAAAAATGCTAAAACACGTTTTTTTGGCCCAAAAAGTCGATTTGTACTGTGCTAGAAAAAAATCAATTTTCAGGCAAAAAAAATGCTAAAACACGTTTTTTTGGCCCAAAAAGTCGATTTGTACTGTGCTAGAAAAATTTCAATTTTCAGGCAAAAAAAATGCTAAAACACGTTTTTTTGGCCCAAAAAGTCGATTTGTACTGTGCTAGAAAAATTTCAATTTTCAGGCAAAAAAATGCTAAAACACGTTTTTTTGGCCCAAAAAGTCGATTTGTACTGTGCCAGAAAAATTTCAATTTTCAGGCAAAAAAAAATGCTAAAACACGTTTTTTTGGCCCAAAAAGTCGATTTGTACTGTGCTAGAAAAAAATCAATTTTCAGGCAAAAAAAATGCTAAAGCACGTTTTTTTGGCCCAAAAAGTCGATTTGTACTGTGCTAGAAAAATTTCAATTTTCAGGCAAAAAAAATGCTAAAACACGTTTTTTTGGCCCAAAAAGTCGATTTGTACTGTGCTAGAAAAATTTCAATTTTCAGGCAAAAAAAATGCTAAAACACGTTTTTTTGGCCCAAAAAGTCGATTTGTACTGTGCCAGAAAAATTTCAATTTTCAGGCAAAAAAAATTCTAAAACACGTTTTTTTGGCCCAAAAAGTCGATTTGTACTGTGCTAGAAAAATTTCAATTTTCAGGCAAAAAAAATGCAAAAACACGTTTTTTTGGCCCAAAAAGTCGATTTGTACTGTGCTAGAAAAATTTCAATTTTCAGGCAAAAAAAATGCAAAAACACGTTTTTTTGGCCCAAAAAGTCGATTTGTACAGTGCTAGAAAAATTTCAATTTTCAGGCAAAAAAAATGCTAAAACACGTTTTTTTGGCCCAAAAAGTCGATTTGTACTGTGCTAGAAAAATTTCAATTTTCAGGCAAAAAAAATGCTAAAACACGTTTTTTTGGCCCAAAAAGTCGATTTGTACTGTGCTAGAAAAATTTCAATTTTCAGGCAAAAAAAATGCTAAAACACGTTTTTTTGGCCCAAAAAGTCGATTTGTACTGTGCTAGAAAAATTTCAATTTTCAGGCAAATAAAATGCTAAAACACGTTTTTTTGGCCCAAAAAGTCGATTTGTACTGTGCTAGAAAAATTTCAATTTTCAGGCAAAAAATATGCTAAAACACGTTTTTTTGGCCCAAAAAGTCGATTTGTACTGTGCTAGAAAAAATTCAATTTTCAGGCAAAAAAAATGCTAAAACACGTTTTTTTGGCCCAAAAAGTCGATTTGTACTGTGCTAGAAAAATTTCAATTTTCAGGCAAAAAAAATGCTAAAACACGTTTTTTTGGCCCAAAAAGTCGATTTGTACTGTGCTAGAAAAAATTCAATTTTCAGGCAAAAAAAATGCTAAAACACGTTTTTTTGGCCCAAAAAGTCGATTTGTACTGTGCTAGAAAAATTTCAATTTTCAGGCAAAAAAAATGCTAAAACACGTTTTTTTGGCCCAAAAAGTCGATTTGTACTGTGCTAGAAAAATTTCAATTTTCAGGCAAAAAAAATGCTAAAACACGTTTTTTTGGCCCAAAAAGTCGATTTGTACTGTGCTAGAAAAATTTCAATTTTCAGGCAAAAAAAATGCTAAAACACGTTTTTTTGGCCCAAAAAGTCGATTTGTACAGTGCTAGAAAAATTTCAAGTTTCACGCAAAAAAAATGCTAAAACACTTTTTTTTGGCCCAAAAAGTCGATTTGTACTGTGCTAGAAAAATTTCAACTTTCAGGCAAAAAAAATGCTAAAACACGTTTTTTTGGCCCAAAAAGTCGATTTGTACTGTGCTAGAAAAATTTCAATTTTCAGGCAAAAAAAATGCTAAAACACGTTTTTTTGGCCCAAAAAGTCGATTTGTACTGTGCTAGAAAAATTTCAATTTTCAGGCAAAAAAAATGCTAAAACACGTTTTTTTGGCCCAAAAAGTCGATTTGTACTGTGCTAGAAAAGATTCAATTTTCAGGCAAAAAAAATGCTAAAACACGTTTTTTTGGCCCAAAAAGTCGATTTGTACTGTGCTAGAAAAATTTCAATTTTCAGGCAAAAAAAATGCTAAAACACGTTTTTTTGGCCCAAAAAGTCGATTTGTACAGTGCTAGAAAAATTTCAAGTTTCACGCAAAAAAAATGCTAAAACACTTTTTTTTGGCCCAAAAAGTCGATTTGTACTGTGCTAGAAAAATTTCAACTTTCAGGCAAAAAAAATGCTAAAACACGTTTTTTTGGCCCAAAAAGTCGATTTGTACTGTGCTAGAAAAATTTCAATTTTCAGGCAAAAATAATGCTAAAACACGTTTTTTTGGCCCAAAAAGTCGATTTGTACTGTGCTAGAAAAATTTCAATTTTCAGGCAAAAAAAATGCTAAAACACGTTTTTTTGGCCCAAAAAGTCGATTTGTACTGTGCTAGAAAAATTTCAATTTTCAGGCAAAAAAAATGCTAAAACACGTTTTTTTGGCCCAAAAAGTCGATTTGTACTGTGCTAGAAAAATGTCAATTTTCAGGCAAAAAAAATGCTAAAACACGTTTTTTTTTGCCCAAAAAGTCGATTTGTACTGTGCTAGAAAAAATTCAATTTTCAGGCAAAAAAAATGCTAAAACACGTTTTTTTGGCCCAAAAAGTCGATTTGTACTGTGCTAGAAAAATTTCAATTTTCAGGCAAAAAAAATGCTAAAACACGTTTTTTTGGCCCAAAAAGTCGATTTGTACTGTGCTAGAAAAATTTCAATTTTCAGGCAAAAAAAATGCTAAAACACGTTTTTTTGGCCCAAAAAGTCGATTTGTACTGTGCTAGAAAAATTTCAATTTTCAGGCAAAAAAAATGCAAAAACACGTTTTTTTGGCCCAAAAAGTCGATTTGTACAGTGCTAGAAAAATTTCAATTTTCAGGCAAAAAAAATGCTAAAACACGTTTTTTTGGCCCAAAAAGTCGATTTGTACTGTGCTAGAAAAATTTCAATTTTCAGGCAAAAAAAATGCTAAAACACGTTTTTTTGGCCCAAAAAGTCGATTTGTACTGTGCTAGAAAAATTTCAATTTTCAGGCAAAAAAAATGCTAAAACACGTTTTTTTGGCCCAAAAAGTCGATTTGTACTGTGCTAGAAAAATTTCAATTTTCAGGCAAAAAAAAATACTAAAACATGTGTTTTCGGCCCAAAAAGTCGATTTGTACTGTGCTAGAAAAATTTCAATTTTCAGGCAAAAAAAATGCAAAAACACGTTTTTTTGGCCCAAAAAGTCGATTTGTACAGTGCTAGAAAAATTTCAATTTTCAGGCAAAAAAAATGCTAAAACACGTTTTTTTGGCCCAAAAAGTCGATTTGTACTGTGCTAGAAAAATTTCAATTTTCAGGCAAAAAAAATGCTAAAACACGTTTTTTTGGCCCAAAAAGTCGATTTGTACTGTGCTAGAAAAATTTCAATTTTCAGGCCAAAAAAATGCTAAAACACGTGTTTTTGGCCCAAAAAGTCGATTTGTACTGTGCTAGAAAAATTTCAATTTTCAGGCAAAAAAAATGCTAAAACACGTTTTTTTGGCCCAAAAAGTCGATTTGTACTGTGCTAGAAAAATTTCAATTTTCAGGCAAAAAAAATGCTAAAACACGTTTTTTTGGCCCAAAAAGTCGATTTGTACTGTGCTAGAAAAATTTCAATTTTCAGGCAAAAAAAATGCTAAAACACGTTTTTTTGGCCCAAAAAGTCGATTTGTACTGTGCTAGAAAAATTTCAATTTTCAGGCAAAAAAAATGCTAAAACACGTTTTTTTGGCCCAAAAAGTCGATTTGTACTGTGCTAGAAAAATTTCAATTTTCAGGCAAAAAAAATGCTAAAACACGTTTTTTTGGCCCAAAAAGTCGATTTGTACTGTGCTAGAAAAATTTCAATTTTCAGGCAAAAAAAATGCTAAAACACGTTTTTTTGGCCCAAAAAGTCGATTTGTACTGTGCTAGAAAAATTTCAATTTTCAGGCAAAAAAAATGCGAAAACACGTTTTTTTGGCCCAAAAAGTCGATTTGTACAGTGCTAGAAAAATTTCAATTTTCAGGCAAAAAAAATGCTAAAACACGTTTTTTTGGCCCAAAAAGTCGATTTGTACTGTGCTAGAAAAATTTCAATTTTCAGGCAAAAAAAATGCTAAAACACGTTTTTTTTGGCCCAAAAAGTCGATTTGTACTGTGCTAGAAAAATTTCAATTTTCAGGCAAAAAAAATGCTAAAACACGTTTTTTTGGCCCAAAAAGTCGATTTGTACTGTGCTAGAAAAATTTCAATTTTGAGGCAAAAAAAATGCTAAAACACGTTTTTTTGGCCCAAAAAGTCGATTTGTACTGTGCTAGAAAAATTTCAATTTTCAGGCAAAAAAAATGCTAAAACACGTTTTTTTGGCCCAAAAAGTCGATTTGTACTGTGCTAGAAAAATTTCAATTTTCAGGCAAAAAAAATGCTAAAACACGTTTTTTTGGCCCAAAAAGTCGATTTGTACTGTGCTAGAAAAATTTCAATTTTCAGGCAAAAAAAATGCAAAAACACGTTTTTTTGGCCCAAAAAGTCGATTTGTACAGTGCTAGAAAAATTTCAATTTTCAGGCAAAAAAAATGCTAAAACACGTTTTTTTGGCCCAAAAAGTCGATTTGTACTGTGCTAGAAAAATTTCAATTTTCAGGCAAAAAAAATGCTAAAACACGTTTTTTTGGCCCAAAAAGTCGATTTGTACTGTGCTAGAAAAATTTCAATTTTCAGGCAAAAAAAATGCTAAAACACGTTTGCTTGGCCCAAAAAGTCGATTTGTACTGTGCTAGAAAAATTTCAATTTTCAGGCAAAAAAAATGCTAAACACGTTTTTTTGGCCCAAAAAGTCGATTTGTACTGTGCTAGAAAAATTTCAATTTTCAGGCAAAAAAAATGCTAAAACACGTTTTTTTGGCCCAAAAAGTCTATTTGTACTGTGCTAGAAAAATTTCAATTTTCAGGCAAAAAAAATGCTAAAACACGTTTTTTTGGCCCAAAAAGTCGATTTGTACTGTGCTAGAAAAATTTCAATTTTCAGGCAAAAAAAATGCTAAAACACGTTTTTTTGGCCCAAAAAGTCGATTTGTACTGTGCTAGAAAAATGTCAATTTTCAGGCAAAAAAAATGCTAAAACACGTTTTTTTGGCCCAAAAAGTCGATTTGTACTGTGCTAGAAAAATTTCAATTTTCAGGCAAAAAAATTGCTAAAACACGTTTTTTTGGCCCAAAAAGTCGATTTGTACTGTGCTAGAAAAATTTCAATTTTCAGGCAAAAAAAATGCTAAAACACGTTTTTTTGGCCCAATAAGTCGATTTGTACTGTGCTAGAAAAATTTCAATTTTCAGGCAAAAAAAATGCTAAAACACGTTTTTTTGGCCCAAAAAGTCGATTTGTACTGTGCTAGAAAAAATTCAATTTTCAGGCAAAAAAAATGCTAAAACACGTTTTTTTGGCCCAAAAAGTCGATTTGTACTGTGCTAGAAAAATTTCAATTTTCAGGCAAAAAAAATGCTAAAACACGTTTTTTTGGCCCAAAAAGTCGATTTGTACTGTGCTAGAAAAATGTCAATTTTCAGACAAAAAAAATGCTAAAACACGTTTTTTTGGCCCAAAAAGTCGATTTGTACTGTGCTAGAAAAAATTCAATTTTCAGGCAAAAAAAATGCTAAAACACGTTTTTTTGGCCCAAAAAGTCGATTTGTACTGTGCTAGAAAAATTTCAATTTTCTGGCAAAAAAAATGCTAAAACACGTTTTTTTGGCCCAAAAAGTCGATTTGTACTGTGCTAGAAAAATTTCAATTTTCAAGCAAAAAAAATGCAAAAACACGTTTTTTTGGCCCAAAAAGTCGATTTGTACAGTGCTAGAAAAATTTCAATTTTCAGGCAAAAAAAATGCTAAAACACGTTTTTTTGGCCCAAAAAGTCGATTTGTACTGTGCTAGAAAAAATTCAATTTTCAGGCAAAAAAAATGCTAAAACACGTTTTTTTGGCCCAAAAAGTCGATTTGTACTGTGCTAGAAAAATTTCAATTTTCAGGCAAAAAAAATGCTAAAACACGTTTTTTTGGCCCAAAAAGTCGATTTGTACTGTGCTAGAAAAATTTCAATTTTCAGGCAAAAAAAATGCTAAAACACGTTTTTTTGGCCCAAAAAGTCAATTTGTACTGTGCTAGAAAAATTTCAATTTTCAGGCAAAAAAAATGCTAAAACACGTTTTTTTGGCCCAAAAAGTCGATTTGTACTGTGCTAGAAAAATTTCAATTTTCAGGCAAAAAAAATGCTAAAACACGTTTTTTTGGCCCAAAAAGTCGATTTGTACTGTGCTAAAAAAAATTCAATTTTCAGGCAAAAAAAATGCTAAAACACGTTTTTTTGGCCCAAAAAGTCGATTTGTACTGTGCTAGAAAAATTTCAATTTTCAGGCAAAAAAAATGCTAAAACACGTTTTTTTGGCCCAAAAAGTCGAAATGTATTGTGCTAGAAAAATTTCAATTTTCAGGCAAAAAAAATGCTAAAACACGTTTTTTTGGCCCAAAAAGTCGATTTGTACTGTGCTAGAAAAAATTCAATTTTCAGGCAAAAAAAATGCAAAAACACGTTTTTTTGGCCCAAAAAGTCGATTTGTACAGTGCTAGAAAAATTTCAATTTTCAGGCAAAAAAAATGCTAAAACACGTTTTTTTGGCCCAAAAAGTCGATTTGTACTGTGCTAGAAAAATTTCAATTTTCAGGCAAAAAAAATGCTAAAACACGTTTTTTTGGCCCAAAAAGTCGATTTGTACTGTGCTAGAAAAATTTCAATTTTCAGGCAAAAAAAATGCTAAAACACGTTTTTTTGGCCCAAAAAGTCGATTTGTACTGTGCTAGAAAAATTTCAATTTTCAGGCAAAAAAAATGCTAAAACACGTTTTTTTGGCCCAAAAAGTCGATTTGTACTGTGCTAGAAAAATTTCAATTTTCAGGCAAAAAAAATGCTAAGACACGTTTTTTTGGCCCAAAAAGTCGATTTGTACTGTGCTAGAAAAATTTCAATTTTCAGGCAAAAAAAATGCTAAAACACGTTTTTTTGGCCCAAAAAGTCGATTTGTACTGTGCTAGAAAAATTTCAATTTTCAGGCAAAAAAAATGCAAAAACACGTTTTTTTGGCCCAAAAAGTCGATTTGTACAGTGCTAGAAAAATTTCAATTTTCAGGCAAAAAAAATGCTAAAACACGTTTTTTTGGCCCAAAAAGTCGATTTGTACTGTGCTAGAAAAATTTCAATTTCAAGGCAAAAAAAATGCTAAAACACGTTTTTTTGGCCCAAAAAGTCGATTTGTACTGTGCTAGAAAAATTTCAATTTTCAGGCAAAAAAAATGCTAAAACACGTTTTTTTGGCCCAAAAAGTCGATTTGTACTGTGCTAGAAAAAATTCAATTTTCAGGCAAAAAAAATGCTAAAACACGTTTTTTTGGCCCAAAAAGTCGATTTGTACTGTGCTAGAAAAAAATCAATTTTCAGGCAAAAAAAATGCTAAAACACGTTTTTTTGGCCCAAAAAGTCGATTTGTACTGTGCTAGAAAAATTTCAATTTTCAGGCAAAAAAAATGCTAAAACACGTTTTTTTGGCCCAAAAAGTCGATTTGTACTGTGCTAGAAAAATTTCAATTTTCAGGCAAAAAAAATGCTAAAACACGTTTTTTTGGCTCAAAAAGTCGATTTGTACTGTGCCAGAAAAATTTCAATTTTCAGGCAAAAAAAATGCTAAAACACGTTTTTTTGGCCCAAAAAGTCGATTTGTACTGTGCTAGAAAAAAATCAATTTTCAGGCAAAAAAAATGCTAAAACACGTTTTTTTGGCCCAAAAAGTCGATTTGTACTGTGCTAGAAAAATTTCAATTTTCAGGCAAAAAAAATGCTAAAACACGTTTTTTTGGCCCAAAAAGTCGATTTGTACTGTGCTAGAAAAATTTCAATTTTCAGGCAAAAAAAATGCTAAAACACATTTTTTTGGCCCAAAAAGTCGATTTGTACTGTGCTAGAAAAATTTCAATTTTCAGGCAAAAAAAATGCTAAAACACGTTTTTTTGGCCCAAAAAGTCGATTTGTACTGTGCTAGAAAAATTTCAATTTTCAGGCAAAAAAAATGCTAAAACACGTTTTTTTGGCCCAAAAAGTCGATTTGTACTGTGCTAGAAAAATTTAAATTTTCAGGCAAAAAAAAATGCTAAAACACGTTTTTTTGGCCCAAAAAGTCGATTTGTACTGTGCTAGAAAAATTTCAATTTTCAGGCAAAAAAAATGCTAAAACACGTTTTTTTGGCCCAAAAAGTCGATTTGTACTGTGCTAGAAAAATTTCAATTTTCAGGCAAAAAAAATGCTAAAACACGTTTTCTTGGCCCAAAAAGTCGATTTGTACTGTGCTAGAAAAAATTCAATTTTCAGGCAAAAAAAATGCAAAAACACGTTTTTTTGGCCCAAAAAGTCGATTTGTACAGTGCTAGAAAAATTTCAATTTTCAGGCAAAAAAAATGCTAAAACACGTTTTTTTGGCCCAAAAAGTCGATTTGTACTGTGCTAGAAAAATTTCAATTTTCAGGCAAAAAAAATGCTAAAACACGTTTTTTTGGCCCAAAAAGTCGATTTGTACTCTGCTAGAAAAATTTCAATTTTCAGGCAAAAAAAATGCTAAAACACGTTTTTTTGGCCCAAAAAGTCGATTTGTACTGTGCTAGAAAAAATTCAATTTTCAGGCAAAAAAAATGCTAAAACACGTTTTTTTGGCCCAAAAAGTCGATTTGTACTGTGCTAGAAAAATTTCAATTTTCAGGCAAAAAAAATGCTAAAACACGTTTTTTTGGCCAAAAAAGTCGATTTGTACTGTGCTAGAAAAATTTCAATTTTCAGGCAAAAAATATGCTAAAACACGTTTTTTTGGCCCAAAAAGTCGATTTGTACTGTGCTAGAAAAAATTCAATTTTCAGGCAAAAAAAATGCTAAAACACGTTTTTTTGGCCCAAAAAGTCGATTTGTACTGTGCTAGAAAAATTTCAATTTTCAGGCAAAAAAAATGCTAAAACACGTTTTTTTGGCCCAAAAAGTCGATTTGTACTGTGCTAGAAAAATTTCAATTTTCAGGCAAAAAAAATGCTAAAACACGTTTTTTTTGCCCAAAAAGTCGATTTGTACTGTGCTAGAAAAATTTCAATTTTCAGGCAAAAAAAATGCTAAAACACGTTTTTTTGGCCCAAAAAGTCGATTTGTACTGTGCTAGAAAAATTTCAATTTTCAGGCAAAAAAAATGCTAAAACACGTTTTTTTGGCCCAAAAAGTCGATTTGTACTGTGCTAGAAAAATTTCAATTTTCAGGCAAAAAAAATGCTAAAACACGTTTTTTTGGCCCAAAAAGTCGATTTGTACAGTGCTAGAAAAATTTCAATTTTCACGCAAAAAAAATGCTAAAACACTTTTTTTTGGCCCAAAAAGTCGATTTGTACTGTGCTAGAAAAATTTCAACTTTCAGGCAAAAAAAATGCTAAAACACGTTTTTTTGGCCCAAAAAGTCGATTTGTACTGTGCTAGAAAAATTTCAATTTTCAGGCAAAAAAAAATGCTAAAACACGTTTTTTTGGCCCAAAAAGTCGATTTGTACTGTGCTAGAAAAATTTCAATTTTCAGGCAAAAAAAATGCTAAAACACGTTTTTTTGGCCCAAAAAGTCGATTTGTACTGTGCTAGAAAAATTTCAATTTTCAGGCAAAAAAAATGCTAAAACACGTTTTTTTGGCCCAAAAAGTCGATTTGTACTGTGCTAGAAAAATTTCAATTTTCAGGCAAAAAAAATGCTAAAACACGTTTTTTTGGCCCAAAAAGTCGATTTGTACTGTGCTAGAAAAATTTCAATTTTCAGGCAAAAAAAATGCTAAAACACGTTTTTTTGGCCCAAAAAGTCGATTAGTACAGTGCTAGAAAAATTTCAATTTTCACGCAAAAAAAATGCTAAAACACTTTTTTTTGGCCCAAAAAGTCGATTTGTACTGTGCTAGAAAAATTTCAACTTTCAGGCAAAAAAAATGCTAAAACACGTTTTTTTGGCCCAAAAAGTCGATTTGTACTGTGCTAGAAAAATTTCAATTTTCAGGCAAAAAAAATGCTAAAACACGTTTTTTTGGCCCAAAAAGTCGATTTGTACTGTGCTAGAAAAATTTCAATTTTCAGGCAAAAAAAATGCTAAAACACGTTTTTTTGGCCCAAAAAGTCGATTTGTACTGTGCTAGAAAAATTTCAATTTTCAGGCAAAAAAAATGCTAAAACACGTTTTTTTGGCCCAAAAAGTCGATTTGTACTGTGCTAGAAAAATGTCAATTTTCAGGCAAAAAAAATGCTAAAACACGTTTTTTTTTGCCCAAAAAGTCGATTTGTACTGTGCTAGAAAAAATTCAATTTTCAGGCAAAAAAAATGCTAAAACACGTTTTTTTGGCCCAAAAAGTCGATTTGTACTGTGCTAGAAAAATTTCAATTTTCAGGCAAAAAAAATGCTAAAACACGTTTTTTTGGCCCAAAAAGTCGATTTGTACTGTGCTAGAAAAATTTCAATTTTCAGGCAAAAAAAATGCTAAAACACGTTTTTTTGGCCCAAAAAGTCGATTTGTACTGTGCTAGAAAAATTTCAATTTTCAGGCAAAAAAAATGCAAAAACACGTTTTTTTGGCCCAAAAAGTCGATTTGTACAGTGCTAGAAAAATTTCAATTTTCAGGCAAAAAAAATTCTAAAACACGTTTTTTTGGCCCAAAAAGTCGATTTGTACTGTGCTAGAAAAATTTCAATTTTCAGGCAAAAAAAATGCTAAAACACGTTTTTTTGGCCCAAAAAGTCGATTTGTACTGTGCTAGAAAAATTTCAATTTTCAGGCAAAAAAAATGCTAAAACACGTTTTTTTGACCCAAAAAGTCGATTTGTACTCTGCTAGAAAAATTTCAATTTTCAGGCAAAAAAAATGCTAAAACACGTTTTTTTTGGCCCAAAAAGTCGATTTGTACTGTGCTAGAAAAATTTCAATTTTCAGGCAAAAAAAATGCTAAAACACGTTTTTTTGGCCCAAAAAGTCGATTTGTACTGTGCTAGAAAAATTTCAATTTTCAGGCAAAAAAAATGCTAAAACACGTTTTTTTGGCCCAAAAAGTCGATTTGTACTGTGCTAGAAAAATTTCAATTTTCAGGCAAAAAATATGCTAAAACACGTTTTTTTGGCCCAAAAAGTCGATTTGTACTGTGCTAGAAAAAATTCAATTTTCAGGCAAAAAAAATGCTAAAACACGTTTTTTTGGCCCAAAAAGTCGATTTGTACTGTGCTAGAAAAATTTCAATTTTCAGGCAAAAAAAATGCTAAAACACGTTTTTTTGGCCCAAAAAGTCGATTTGTACTGTGCTAGAAAAATTTCAATTTTTTAGGCAAAAAAAATGCTAAAACACGTTTTTTTTGCCCAAAAAGTCGATTTGTACTGTGCTAGAAAAATTTCAATTTTCAGGCAAAAAAAATGCTAAAACACGTTTTTTTGGCCCAAAAAGTCGATTTGTACTGTGCTAGAAAAATTTCAATTTTCAGGCAAAAAAAATGCTAAAACACGTTTTTTTGGCCCAAAAAGTCGATTTGTACTGTGCTAGAAAAATTTCAATTTTCAGGCAAAAAAAATGCTAAAACACGTTTTTTTGGCCCAAAAAGTCGATTTGTACAGTGCTAGAAAAATTTCAATTTTCACGCAAAAAAAATGCTAAAACACTTTTTTTTGGCCCAAAAAGTCGATTTGTACTGTGCTAGAAAAATTTCAACTTTCAGGCAAAAAAAATGCTAAAACACGTTTTTTTGGCCCAAAAAGTCGATTTGTACTGTGCTAGAAAAATTTCAATTTTCAGGCAAAAAAAATGCTAAAACACGTTTTTTTGGCCCAAAAAGTCGATTTGTACTGTGCTAGAAAAATTTCAATTTTCAGGCAAAAAAAATGCTAAAACACGTTTTTTTGGCCCAAAAAGTCGATTTGTACTGTGCTAGAAAAATTTCAATTTTCAGGCAAAAAAAATGCTAAAACACGTTTTTTTGGCCCAAAAAGTCGATTTGTACTGTGCTAGAAAAATTTCAATTTTCAGGCAAAAAAAATGCTAAAACACGTTTTTTTGGCCCAAAAAGTCGATTTGTACTGTGCTAGAAAAATTTCAATTTTCAGGCAAAAAAAATGCTAAAACACGTTTTTTTGGCCCAAAAAGTCGATTTGTACAGTGCTAGAAAAATTTCAATTTTCACGCAAAAAAAATGCTAAAACACTTTTTTTTGGCCCAAAAAGTCGATTTGTACTGTGCTAGAAAAATTTCAACTTTCAGGCAAAAAAAATGCTAAAACACGTTTTTTTGGCCCAAAAAGTCGATTTGTACTGTGCTAGAAAAATTTCAATTTTCAGGCAAAAAAAATGCTAAAACACGTTTTTTTGGCCCAAAAAGTCGATTTGTACTGTGCTAGAAAAATTTCAATTTTCAGGCAAAAAAAATGCTAAAACACGTTTTTTTGGCCCAAAAAGTCGATTTGTACTGTGCTAGAAAAATTTCAATTTTCAGGCAAAAAAAATGCTAAAACACGTTTTTTTGGCCCAAAAAGTCGATTTGTACTGTGCTAGAAAAATGTCAATTTTCAGGCAAAAAAAATGCTAAAACAC
>JAWZYT010002181.1:192500-214375 GCA_034508575.1 Petrolisthes manimaculis | reverse complement strand
CTTTGGGTCCAATAATAATTACTTTTGGCTTCCCTATTCCCGCCACCATTTTTTACATTCTCTGTCCGCCAATATTGCCTTCTTCACTCAATGCTCTCCAATTAAATTATACCTTCTTTGCATTCATACTGTCCCCTTCCTTTCACTCTCCTTTCAACTCCCTTCCTTTTACCCTCCCTTCCTTTTGCCTTCCTTTCCCTTCCTTCCTTTTGCCCTCTCTTCCCTCCCTTCCTTTCCCTCTCCCTTCATTGCACCCTCCTTTCCCTTCCTTCCTTTCACCATCCCTTCCCTCCCTTCCTTTTGCCCTCCTTTACCTTCTTTTCACCCTCCCTTCCTTTCACCCTCCCGTCCCTTCCTTCCTTTCACCATCCCTTCCCTCCCTTCCTTTCCCTCCCCTCCTTTCACTGTTTTTTCCCTCCCTTCCTTTCACTCTTTTTTTCCCTCCTTTCCTTTCCCTCTCTTCCTTTTAACTATCCTTCCCTCCCTTCCTTTCCCTCCCCTCATTTTACCCTCCATTTCCTCCCTTCCTTTCACTCCCCTTTCCTTCCTTTCCCTTTCCTCTTCCCTCCACGCAATCATTCCACTTCTCTGTATATTAATCCTCTTTCTCATTCGCAAACTCCTCCTCCTCCTCCTCCTCCTCCTCCTCCTCCTCCTCCACCTCCTCCTCCTCCTCCACTTCATTTTCTCATCCTTTCTATTGCTCATAGGCGAATTTTATCTCTGTTCATATCCTCCAACCTACTTACATACCTCTCTGTGTGTCCCTCCAGCCCCTCTCTCTTTCCTCTCTCTACCCCTCCCTTTATTTTACCCTCCTTACCCCTCTCCCTCTCTCTTTATCTCTCTCTGTGTCCCTCCAGCCCCTCTCTCTTTCCTCTCTCTACCCCTCCCTCTCTACCCCTCCCTTTATTTTACCCTCCTTACCCCTCTCCCTCTCTCTTTATCTCTCTCTGTGTCCCTCCTTACCTTTCTCCCTCTCTCTTTCCTCTCTCTACCCCTCCCTTTATTTTACCCTTCTTACCCCTCTCCCTCTCTCTTTATCTCTCTGTGTGTCCCTCTTTACCTTTCTCCCTCTCTCTTTACCTCTCTACCCCTCCCTCTCTTTTATCCTCCTTACCCCTCCTCCCTCTTTTTTATCCTCCTTACCCCTCTCCCTCTCTCTCTCTCTACCCCTCCCTCTCTTTCCTCCCTCCAGTCATCCATTCCTCTTCTTCCTCTTTATCACAATCTGCCTCTTCGTCTCTCTCCACAATTTCCATATTTTGACATTATTCTTATTTTAACATTAATCTTATTTTGACATTAATCTTTCTCGTATGTCTTCAGTTGTTTCTCTTCTCAGGTTTCCTTCTCCCTTTCCTTTTTAGTTTGTTTGTTTGTTTTTCTGTATCGGTAAACGCTTCTTTTATTCATTTTCCCTTTTCTTGATTCTCCTTCCTTTATTCCTTCCTTTCATTCATTCATTTTTTTAATTTCCCATTTTCTTCTATGTTTCTCATATTTTCTTGTTTTCGTTTCTTTCATTGTTGTTGTTATTTTTTTTTTTCGTTTTATTTCATTGTTGTCATTTTTTTTTCTTTTTTTTTCATTATTCTGTCTTCTTACATATTTTCTCTTTACATTGCTTTATACACATGGGAATATAACCAGTAAATAGTTGGGGTAAATGTAAGAATACGACACACACGATTATAAATAAGCAATAACGATATATAATTCTTTCCATATTTATAAAAAAAAAAAGAAAAAAAGTACGCAATAACAATCATTCTTTCAATACAGTATTTACCCAACTATTATACATGGATAAAAAACTTCCCACACATTGATAATATATAGACAGTGTGCTCCTTCTCACATTTCCTATATATACTAACTAACACACGTATACTCCAATTATTTCACTTCCATCTTTCAGCCTCCATATATTATTCTAAATTCTCACTCGAACTCTTTTGTCTTATTAAAGAAATCTCAATTGTTTGTTTGTTTGTTTTTGTTTACTCAATTCGGCTTTATCAAATCTTATCTCAATCAATTAAGAGGGTGTGGGAATAGGGGGACAGGCGATTGAGGGGCGGTTTGGGGGGTGCGGGAGTAGGGGACAGGCTTAGTTTTTTTTTTTGGGGGGGGTGCGGGAGTAGGTGGACATGCTTTGCGGGGTTTAAAGGGGGTGCGGGAATAGGGGACAGTCTCTCTACTCCACCCACCAAGTCTGTCCCCCTAATCCCGCACCCCCCAACTCCCCCAAGCCTGTCCCCTACTCCCGCACCCCCCAAGCCTGTCCCCTACTTCCGTACCCCCAAGCCTGTTCCCTACTCCCGCACCCCCCAAACCTGTCCCCTACTCCCGCACCCCCCAAACCTGTCCCCTACTCCCGCACCCCCCAAACCTGTCCCCTACTCCCGCACCCCCCAAACCTGTCCCCTACTCCCGCACCCCCCTAATCTAAACTAACCTACCATAAATAATACAGTAATAACACAGTACGATAATAATACACACACACACTCTCTCTCTCTCTCTCTCTCTCTCTCTCTCTCTCTCTCTCTCTCTCTCTCTCTCTCTTTGTACAGTATACCATGAGACCTGGGAATAATGTCTGTCTGTCTCTTTATACAATCGCCTGTTTTTCCTTCCTCTCTGTCTGTGTGTCTGTCTGTGTGTGTGTGTGTGTGTGTGTGTGTGTGTGTGTGTGTTTGAACTCTTGGTAATACTCTTTATGTCATAGAGAATGTAAGCACCTACTGTTGTTTTAAACTGTATGTATTCTTTTTTTCACTTCTCAAATAAAATAATCTTAAATAAATTAATACTCTCATCTTACAACATTAAAAGTCGGGAGTCAGTCAGGGTTATCTTATATGTACAGTCGTGGTCAATAATAATCATCCACATATGGGTAACTTTAACAATTTGCAGTCTAATGTTTTCACGTTCACATATGATATTATTGGTTTAAGTAGTGTGTAGCTGCTTATATTAAATCAAAAGATGGTAATTAATCTATTTATTGGAAAGTTTATCATCTAAGGAACAGAGGGAAGCTGTCAAAATCTTACGTGAGTTACTCCTATATGGATGATTATATTTGACCACGACTGTATGTATGTATGTATGTATTATCTTCTCTGTATGTATGTATGTATGTATGTATGTATGTATTATCTTCTCTGTATGTATGTATGTATGTATGTATGTATGTATATATGTATGTATGCATGTATATATATATGTATGTAAGTATGTATATATGTATGTATGTATGTATGTATGTATGTATATATGTATTGTCTCAGAGAGCTTAATTAGGGGAATCATGTAATTTTGGTACATTGGAGTGCCTTAATTCCTTCAAAACATGCAGGGAAACAGACCACATGGACAAATATAATGGTTTCCTGTTGCTTGGAGTAGTTTGGAGGAATCAGTTGCTTCAAACTTGCTAACACGACTACACCCTCTTAATCTGTATCTAAATTAAGAACATTTTTCCAACTTTATTTTAGTGGTATCAAGAATTCTAAAACAAACTAACAACATCAACATTTAAAGTAGAGTTTAAATGAATATATCCTGTATTTTATTTTAATATGGAGTGAAAGAAACGTAGAGTATCAACCTACACCTTCCTTAAACACTCCTATACGGTTGATTCCACAGTGGTATTTATTGGTTTGTTAGCTTCCCAACCAACCAACCAACCAACCACACTTGTAAGGCTTCATTATTTTAGGGTTGATTCCACAGTGGTATTTATTGGTTTGTTAGCTTCCCAACCAACCAACCACACTTTCTTATAAAACTTCATTATTTTCCAAAAGGTGAGTGAGTATCCATGTACATTCACAATATCTATCAAAAAGTTAGATAATGATGATCACTGTACAGTTTACTCACCAAATTCATTAAATAGGTAACCAGTAAGTCAATTAAAAGGCCAACATTTTTTCGTTTGCCTGCTAACAAACCACAACGAGCCTCTGTGGAATCGAACCCCAGTCACGTCAATAACAAACAAGTAAATAACAACCACAATTAATATATTATAAAAAAAAAATAGTATTACAATCAGTTTTAACAATTGTAGCATCCCAGTACTGAGTTCTCTATAATGTGTATCTCATTATAATGTAAAAATATATTACTTTAAACAAAAAATGGGTAATTACATAAAAACAATAACAAATGTCATTCCATTATGTATGTATATCAAAACTCAAGTGAACAAATGTTAAGTTATTAGTGAGTGTTGGATGATGTGTTGGTGATGTTGTTGTGTTGTGATGTGTTGGTGTGTTGTGATGTGTTGGTGTGGTTCGTGTGTTGGTGTGTGTTGGTGTGTTGTGGCGTGGTGTGGTGGTTGTGTTGTGATGGTGTGTTGTGGCGTGTTGTGTTTTGTGATGTGTTGTGTTGTGTTGGTGTGGTGTGTTGTGTTGTGGTGTGTTGTGGGGTGTGGTGTGTTGTGTGTTGGTGTGTTGGTGTATGTGTGATGTGGTGTGGTATATGGTGTTATTGATGATGTAGGTGTGGTGTGTTGTATGGATCTTGATGTGGTGTATGGATCTTGATGTGGTGTGGTGTTTGTATGGTATTATTGACAATATTGGTGTGGTGTGGAGTGGGGTGTTGGTGTTTGTATGATGTGGGGTGTTGTATGGTGTTATGGATGATATTAGTGTGGTGTTATATGGTGTTATAATGTATGGTGTTAAATGACAATGCTGATGTGGTATGTGGTATGAATCTTGATGTAGTGGTATGTTGTATGATGTGATATATGTATGAAGAAGCTGCATGTGCTAATAATACTGTTTCTATGCCAACCCTCCCATACATACATACATACATACAGTACAGTACAGTACATACATACATACATACATACATACATACATACAGTACAGTACAGTACATACATACATACATAGCCTATAGCCTCTACCAAACTCCCTGCAGTGACAACAACAAGGTGCTTACATTGGTCTCTAGGGTATAACTTGTGTGTTCTTATCCACGCCCCCATCATCATTATCATTATTATCATTTATTACTTATTATTTATTATATCTTCATCATCATCATCATCATCATTTATTATTTATTATATCGTTTATTATTTATTATATATAGGAGTTATTTATTATTTATTATCATTTATTATTTATTATATCATCATCATTCATCATCATTTATTATTTATTATATCATTTATTATTTATTATATATAGGAGTTATTTATTATTTTTATTTATTCTATCTTCTTCATCATCATCATCATCATCAGTAGTTTAAGGAGAGGGTATAGTTTGGATATTTTTGGAGATTATGATTCCTCCAAACTATTCCAGGCAACAGGATACCATTATTTGTCTTCATCTGAGTTTGTTTCCTGGCATACTTTGGAGGAATCAAGGCACTCCAATGTACCTAAAGTGTGTCCTCTCCTTAGGGGGTGCGGAAGTAGGGGACAGACCTGCTTAGGGGTGGGGGGATAGGAGGACATGCAGGTTTGGGGTGGGTAGAAAGCCTGTCCCCTATTCCCACGACCCCCTAACCCCTTCCCTTACTCCCCAAGCCTGTCCCCCTACTCCTGCAACCCCCCTAAAAATACCCGCCCCCAAGCCTGTCCCCCTATTCCCGCACCCCCTTAATTACTACATAAACGATAATTTTTTTTTTTTTTTTTTTAATTTTTTTTATTTATTTTTTTTCCTCTGTGATGGTCATTCTGGAGCAACTGATTCCTCCAAACTATTATTCCAAGCAACAGAACACCATAATTTTTGTTAATCTTGTTCTGTTTCCTGTCAAAGTTTGGAGGAATTTAGGAGTTTTAATGTAACAAAAGTGTATTACTCTCTTAAAGGGAAATAATGCAGTATTGTTGTTGGTAAATCTGGAGCAACTGATTCCTTCAAACTATTCCAAGCAACAACAGAACACCATTATTATTATTATTCATACATTGGTTCTGTTTCCTGACATAGTTTGGAGGAATCAAGGCACTCCAAATCTCCAATGTATGTACCAAAAATAAACTATATAATTAAGGTGATAATTCTATTTTGGTACATTGGAGTGCCTCGATTCCTCCAAAGTATGCCAGGAAACAGGACCAGAAGAGCAAAAATAATGGTGTTCTGTTGCTAGGAATGATTTGGAGGATTCAGTTACTCCAAATTTACCAACACAAAATTTCCCCCTAAAGGTTTCATGATAAATTTATTCTTAATTTGTACGTGTGTTATTTATTTTGTAGATTATTTACAGTATATGTAGATTTTTTTTTTTACAGCATATGTGTGTCGTCATTATTATAAGCCATTCATTCATTCGTTCATTCATTCATTCATTCATTCATTCATTCATTCATTCATTCATTCATTCGTTCATTCATTCATTCATTCATTCATTCATTCATTCATTCATTCACTCATTCATTCATTCATTCACTCATTCATTCATTCATTCATTCATTCGTTCATTCATTCATTCATTCGTTCATTCACTCATTCATTCATTCATTCATTTATTCATTCATTTATTTGTTCATTCATTCATTCATTCATTCATTCATTCATTCATTCATTTATTTGTTCATTCATTCATTCATTCATTCATTCATTCCTGTGATGAGAAAAATTGACCTAATATAATTATTTTCTTTTACACACTTTTTACGAAACAATTGATATTATGTTTATTTATGAATAGTTTTGTTTGTATTTCAGATTGTAATGAATGGAGTCCGTAGCGTAATTTAACATTCACTAGTAAAATCCCCTTAGATAGATATTATTGCTTGTACTAGAATATATTTTAATATAAAGAACTATAGATATTATTAAGATAGATATTATTGCTTGTACTAGAATATATTTTAATATAAAGAACTATAGATATTATTAAGATAGATATTATTGCTTGTACTAGAATATATTTTAATATAAAGGACTAGATATTATTACAGCATTATCATTCTACAATAATATGTTTAAACACTGAAGGTCAAAACATAAAATAAAAAGATGTAGAATATTATATCGACATTTGTACACTTACTTAGACGTCATCATCGATCATTTTATTAAGGTGATAAATAATTCACTTTTGGTACATTGGAGAGCTTTGTTGATTCCTCCAAAGTATGCCACGAAACAATCCTCTTCCATATAGGTGTGTGTGTGTGTGTGTGTGTTTCGTGGTAATATTTGAAGGACTCGTTTATCTCAATTTTCTGACTACATCCAGAGAACAAGATATCATTAGTTTTCTTCCTCTGGGTCTGTTGTTTCCTGGCATACTTTGGAGGATTCAAGGTGCTTCAATCTATCAAAAGTATACTCTCCCTTTAATTAATCACTTGTAAATAAACCCTCATGAAATCGTAAGAAATAATTCAATTAACTGTCAGATTAAATTATACTACGTTGTTCAGAACCTCATTTTATTGCTACTTATGTTTTCATCAATGTGTTTATATATTTGTTGTGTTTATATATTATTCTTGTGTTTATATATTTGTTGTGTTTATATATTATTCTTGTGTTTATATATTTGTTGTGTTTATATATTATTCTTGTGTTTATATATTTGTTGTGTTTATATATTATTCTTGTATTTATATATTAGTTGTGTTTATATATTTGTTGTGTTTATATATTAGTTGTCTTTATATATTATTCTTGTGTTTATATATTAGTCGTGTTTATATATTACTCTTTATATCTTTCGTTTATTTGGTACTTTACGTTTAATTATATAGTTATATTTATAATTCTTATATCTCGTTTATTCGGTACTTACGTTTAATCATAATAATAGTTACATTTATATATAATTCTTTATCTCTTTCATTTATTGGTTACTTTACGTTTCATCATATATAATAGTTTACATTTATATATTATTCTTTATCGCTTTGTTTTCATCATATAATTACATTTGTGTTCTTTTAATCATATAGTTAGTTACATTTATATATTATTCTTTATGGCTTTCATTTATCGATACTAACATTTCATCATCATATATATAATAATTTACATGTATAATTCTGTATTGCTATGGTTATCATGATATATAATAGTTTCCATGACATTGTATAATTGACTCTTGGTGTTGTTGTTGTTGTTGGTGTGTGTGTGTGTGTTGGTATAGGCTGCATCAACTCGTATCGTGGGTGGTATTTGGTGGTTCTTCACACTCATCATTATATCCTCCTACACTGCCAACCTCGCTGCCTTCCTTACAGTGGAACGTATGATTACTCCTATAGGTAAGTATATACAGAAAATTATACACTAATGTATATATAAAATTATTCACTATATATATAAAATTATTCACTATATATATATATGAAATTATTCATTATATATATAAAATTATACAGTATATATATGAAATTATACACTATATATATAAAATTATACATATAATTATACATATATAGAAAATTATACACTAATGTACATATATAATTATACAGTATATATATGAAATTATACAGTATATATATAAAATTATACAGTATATATATAAAATTATACAGTATATATATAAAATTATACAGTATATATATAAAATTATACAGTATATATATAAAATTATATAGTATATATATAAAATTATATAGTATATATATATATAAAATTATATATATTTAAAATTATACAGATATATATAGAATTGTACAGTATATATATATATATAAAATGATACACTATATTATTTTCTTTCTATTTCTATTCTATCATTATTCCACTGTAGTAGATTTTTCCTTTATTATTATTATAGGATAATTATTTTTTCCTGCTGGGTTTCCTGATTGCTAACTTACAATATAATTATAGACTATAGGTCATGTATATAATCTCGTGCATACAACTCACCTTTCTCTTAATTTGGTCTGTCTCTCTGTATGTCTGAAAGTTCATTTAAGGGGAGGGTATAGTTCTGACATTTTTGGAGATTATGATTCCTCCAAACTATTCCAGGCAACAGGATACCATTATTTTTCTTCCTCTGGGTCTGTTTCCTGGCATACTTTGGAGGAATCAAGGCACTCCAATCTATCAAAAGTATACTCTCCCCTTAAGAGGTGTATATTTTTCAGTCCCATGCATGAGGAGATAATATATGGAAAAAAAAAAAAAAATGTGTCTCGTTAGTCATTCACAAAAAAAAAAAAATCATAAATGGTTAAGATATAAAATAAAATATCTTAAATAAATTATAAAATAAAGTTTCATATTTACAGTCCAGAGAATTTTTTTTTTGTTTAATTTAGCGATATATAAATGTTACTGCCACAACTTTTATTAATTGAGAACCTTATTTTAAACTACTGAAATTAAATACACTCACTAAATCTCTATCCTATATATTCTGATTTCGAAGTATTTTTTTCTCTCTTTCATTTTTTCTTCCTATCTTTAATTAAGGGGGGGGGGGGAGTATACAGTGTTGGTAAATCTGTTGTAAATGATTCCTCCAAACTATTCCAAGCAACAGAACACCATTATATTTGTTTCTGGACTCGTTTATAACTCTAATTTATTTTCTGACAACAACACAGGGTCACTTAAGCTAGGTGGTAATAATTATTTTTTGGTACATTGAAGTGCCTTGATTCCTGTAAAGTTTGCCAGGAAACAGGACCAGAAGAGCAGAAATAATGGTGTTCAGTTGTTGCTTGGAATAGTTTGGAGGATTCAGTTGCTCCAGAATTACCAACACAAAACGTCCACCTTCATATCTTTACCTTTACCCTTCCGTCCCTCCCTGCCTCCCTGCTTGCCTGCCTCCCTCACTGCCTGCCTCCCTCCCTCACTGCCTGCCTCCCTCACTGCCTGCCTCCCTCACTGCCTGTCTGCCTCCCTCACTGCCTGCCTCCCTGCCTCACTGCCTCCCTCACTGCCTGCCTGCCTCCCTCACTGCCTGCCTGCCTCACTGCCTCCCTCACTGCCTGCCTGCCTCCCTCACTGCCTCACTGCCTGCCTCACTGCCTGCCTGCCTCCCTCACTGCCTGCCTGCCTCACTGCCTCCCTCACTGCCTGCCTGCCTCCCTCACTGCCTCACTGCCTGCCTCACTGCCTGCCTGCCTCCCTCACTGCCTGCCTCCCTCACTGCCTGCCTGCCTCACTGCCTCCCTCACTGCCTGCCTGCCTCCCTCACTGCCTCACTGCCTGCCTCACTGCCTGCCTGCCTCCCTCACTGCCTGCCTCCCTGCCTCACTGCCTCCCTCACTGCCTCACTGCCTCCCTCACTGCCTGCCTCCCTCCCTCACTGCCTCACTGCCTGCCTCCCTCACTGCCTGCCTCCCTCCCTCACTGCCTCACTGCCTGCCTCCCTCACTGCCTCCCTCACTGCCTCACTGCCTGCCTCCCTCACTACCTGCCTGCCTCCCTCACTGCCTGCCTGCCTCCCTCACTGCCTCACTGCCTCCCTCCCTCACTGCCTGCCTCCCTCACTGCCTACCTCACTCCCTCACTGCCTGCCTCCCTCACTGCCTGCCTGCCTCCCTCACTGCCTGCCTGCCTCCCTCACTGCCGTTGGTCTTTACAGTGGTCGTTGAGGGAGGCACTATACGGAGACTCACCTTCCTAACGAGGCCATTGAAGCGATCATTGACTCACACCAGTTTTTCTCACTCACCACCAAATAATACTTTGAAACGAACACTAAACTCAATAAACACACACACACACACACACACACACGCACACACACACACACACACACACACACACGCCCAAAAAAGCAAAGCAAACTGAAACCACATGACTAAGAAAAAAAAAAATTAATGAGACTAGATAAAAAGGGGAATTAAAACAGTGATAAAAAAATAATATATTGGACTAAAATATATTAAGGGGAGAGTATACTTTGGGTACATACATTGGAGTGCCTTGATTCCCCCAAAGTATGCCATGAAACAGGACCAGATGAACAAAAAAAATACTGATGGTCTGTTGCATCGAATAGTTTGGAGGAATCAGTTGCTCCAGATTTACCAACACTGTACTGTACTTCCCTCTTAATTAAATGTCAACACTGTAATTAGTCTACAACACGTTCTCAACATGTTCTCATCACGTTCACAACACGTTCACAACACGTACCCAACACGTTCTTATCACGTTCACAACACGTTCTCATCACGTTCCCAACACGAAAATCTTGAGGTGTGTATAATTTAGGTGGTCACTCAGGGAGGTAGTATGGTGTCAACATTGTCGTCTCATGTGGCACTGTTTAATGGCACTGCTTAGGGTGTCATTACGGTCCAGGCTCGAGACGGAGTGAGGGAGGGAGGGGTGGAGGGGTGATGTGGAGCGGGGGAGTGAGGAGTGAGGAGGGGCAAAGTGGAGTGTGGAACGAGGGATGTAGAGTGAGGAGTGGTGTGAAATGGGGGATGGGGAGTGAGGAGTGGTGTGGAATGGGGGGTGAGGAGGAGCAAAGTGGAGTGTGGAACGTGGATGTGGAGTGAGGAGTGGTGTGGGATGTGGAGTGTGAAGGAGCAAAGTGGAGTTGTGTAGAATGGGGAGTGGAATGAGGAGCAGAGTAGGAGTGGGGGATGAGGAGTGAGGAGTGGTGCAGTAAGGCAGTGTGGAGTGAGGAGCAGAGCAGAGTGGAGTGGGGGATGGGGAGTGATGAGGAGCACAGTGGGGGAGTAGGGGATGGGGAGTGAAGTGGTGAAAATGATGAGTTTGGAATGAGAAATGGGAGGAAGAGTTAAAAAATGAAATTAATGAAATAATGATTGATGTGTTTGGATAGTGGGGTAGATAACATTAAATTTAATAGAAGTAACCTTTTGTGATCATTTTGGAGTCAACGTAGGCCTCCAGACTCACCTATAGAACACACACACACACACACACACGAACACACACACACACACACACACACGAACACACACACACACACACACACACACACACGAACACACGAACACACACACACACACACACATCCCCTGTATAATTTCATATGAATGGGTTTTGTTTCCTGACATAGTATGGAGGAATCAGTATCCTTCTGATGTAGTGAAAGTGGCAATAACATTTCTCTAATTATTGATAACTATTGAACTTTGGCTAAATATAACTAATTATCTCCAAACTCAACTTTATCATATATGTATAGCACTGAGTCTATTATTTTTTATAAGGGGGTGCGGGAGTAGGGGACAGGCTTG
Source organism: Petrolisthes manimaculis (assembly GCA_034508575.1). NCBI lineage: Eukaryota > Metazoa > Arthropoda > Malacostraca > Decapoda > Porcellanidae > Petrolisthes > Petrolisthes manimaculis. The sequence goes on along the minus strand of JAWZYT010002181.1, from coordinate 202,164 downwards.
GGGGGGGGTGTTTGGGGTGTGCGGGAATAGATAGACAGGCTTGGGGAGGGTAGAAAGCCTGTCCCCTGTTCCCGCACCCCCTAACCCACCCCAACCAAGCCTGTCCTCCTACTCCCCCCCAAAAAAAAAAAAACTACCCCCCCCCCAAGCCTGTCCCTCTATTCCCGCACCCCCTTAACTCTTACACTATCATCTACATATTACCTCGACCTTCCATTTCCTCAACTCAAACCAAAATTGTATTATATTTTTTTACTTTTACTTTTCTTCATATTTACTTTCAATTTTATCCTGTACAACACTGTAGTTTATTTTAAGGGGAGAGTATACTTGTGGTACATTGGAGTGCCTTGATTCCTCCAAAGTATGCCAGGAAACAGACCCAGAGGAAGAAAGTTAATGGTATCCTGTTGCCTGGAATAGTTTGGAGGAATAGGTTGCTCCAGATTTGCCAACACTGTACTTTCCCTTTAATTAACTCTTACACCATCATCTCTGACTTCGACCTTCCTTTCCTTCAACTACTACATGAACCCAAACATTTTTATTATATTTTACTTTTACTTTTCTTCATATTTACTTTCAATTTTATCATGTACAACACTGTAGTCTATTTTAACTCTTACATTATCATCTCTGACTTCGACCTTCCTTTTCTTCAACTCGTCCACGAACCCAAACCAAAATTGTTATATATTTTTTTACATTTACTTTTCTTTCAATTTTATCTTGTACAATACTAAGTCTATTATTTTTAACTCTTACATTATCATCTCTGACTTCGACCTTCCTTGCCTTCAACTCCTCCACGAACCCAAACATTTTTATCATATTTTACTATTACTTTTCTCTTTACAATACGTCACTAATGAACCCCAGACTTAATTTTATCTTGTACAACAATGAATCTATTCTAACCCTACATACACTATCTCATTTAACCTCAACTCCTCCACTAACCTAAACCTTTTATTATATTTTCAATTTTCCTTTTCTCGTTCCACCACTAGACTCACTTATATCACTGAATCTGTTTTAACCTTACACCATCTCATTTAACCTCAACTCTTTCACTAACCCAAACCTTTTATTTATTTTACTTTTACTTCTCTTCATACACCACTTTTAATTTAACTTGTACAACAATGAATCTATTCTAACCTTACACCATCTCTTTTAACCTCAACTCCTCCACTTACCCAAAACATTTTATTATATTTTCAATTTTCCTTTTCTCGTTGCACCACTAATGTTCCCCTTCCCCCCTTCCCTTCCCCCCGTGGCCACAGAGAGTGCAGAGGACTTGGCAGAGCAAAGTGAAATCGAGTATGGGACTCTAGAGGGTGGGTCAACGATGGCCTTCTTCAGGGTAAGTTATAACACAAATTAAATTATCCCTCTATGTATGTATGTCACTGGCTGGTCAATGTTCCCTCCTGTAGAATTTCACAAAAGGAAAGCAGGAAACTGAGCCTCAAATACATTACCTTTACCAAGAAGGGGACGAGAAGGATTTTATTTTAAGGGGAGGGTATAGTTTGGACATTTTTGGAGATAATGATTACTCCAAACTCTTCCCATTACTTTTGTTCATCTGTGTGTCCTGTTTCCTGGCATACTTTGGAGGAATCAAGGCACTCCAATGTACCCAAAGTATACTCTCCTCTTAAAGCATCACAAAGAAGTGTAATAATTATTCTATCCTTCACAGAAACAGACAGACCCACAAGTGTAAGAACAGACAAAATCCCAAATATTATTATGGCAAAAAAATAACATGGAATAATTAATGGAATGGAACTAAAATAAAAAAGAAGAAAAAAGATACAATTCAGCTTAAAAAAATAACACCCCCTTTTTCAAAACATCCAACAGTATAAAGGAACTAAAGATCAGATGATGTTGAAATGTAATAATACTGTAATATCCTCAGAGATTTCCTACTTTTATTTATCTGTAAGGATTCATGAAGTTGAAATGTGTTGTGTAATGTCGTCAAAATTTGGTATATCTTTATTTTATCTACATAGACATGATGTTGAAAATAATGTGTTGTGTAAAAAATATCCTAAGAGTTTTATGTACGTAGTAACTTTATTTTGTTTCCAAGGGCAATGTTGAAATGTGTTGTGTGATGTCCTTAGAGTTTTATGTAGTGCCTTTGTTTATTTATTTCGTCTCCATAGGGTCAGGCTGATGTTGAAATGTGGTGTGTAATGTCCTTAGAGTTTTATGTACCTTTATTTTGTCTGGTCGTGTTGGTGGTGGCTTTCCCTTTCATATTGGTTCGTGTGTTCTCTTTGGCCAGTCAGTCAGTCAGTCACCCCCTCAGACCCCTCCCCACGGCTTACCCTCCCCCCCCCTTCCCTTATGACGTCACCACATCATTTCCATATGTATGAGTCCTTGTGGCGTATGGTGTGGGAAGAGGAGGGGAGAGAGAGGGTGTGGGTAGAGGAGGGAATAGGATGGGGAAGAGAGGAGAGGGTGTGGGGAAGGGGGAGAGGGTGTGTGAAGGGGAGAGAGAGTGTGTGGGAAGGGGGAATAGGGTGTGGGAAGAGGAGGAGAGTGGAGAGAGAGGGTGTGGGAAGACGAGGGGAGTGGAGGGAAGGGGGGGAAGAGGAGGGGAGTGGAGGGAAGGGGGGGAAGAGGAGGGGAATGGGTGCAGTAGCCAGTAGTAGGGGAGAGTGCTGGGAGGGGGTAGAGGAAGGGGAGAAGGGGAAGGGAAGAGATTGAGAATGGAAAGTGGCGGAAAGAAGGGTGATGAGGGAAGGAAAGTGGGTTCGTTACCATAACAAACATGGTCGTTGATGATTGACAGTATGAAGGATGGGATGTTGTGTTGTGTTGTGTTGGGTTGGGTTGGGTTGGGTTGGGTTGGGTTGTGTTGTGTTGGGTTGGGTTGGGGCTTAAAGTAGAGAGGAAGCAAGAATCAGACATTTTGTTCTATATTGCGAAAGAAAAGATTGTCTAAAAGCAAAATTCCGCCCCATAATAATAATAAATATCATCACTTGTGAAATGAAAGATATATTTAAATCATGTTCAAATTCGTGCAAGATTTTTTACTTCCTACTTCTCTACTCAACAACACGAACTTAATTAAAGATAAATATGATGATGATTTTATTTTTACCTTTCCCTTCTTTTCTAAGTTCATACTGACGTCCCTCTCCCTCTCTCTTTTATTATTTCATCTCTGTTCTCCTATTCTTTCCCTCTACCCTTCTTTCTCACCTTATATACTGTCCACCCTCTTCCCTCTCTTATCATTTCATCTTTATCATCCTATTTTTTTGCCCCCCTTCTCTCTTCCTTCTCACCACATACTGCTGTCCTTATTTTAGTATTTACTTTTTCCTTCTTTGCTGTCGTCATCGTGGTGTCGACCCAATCACATGTCCTCTTGTTTATTTATTAAGAAAAAAAAACATGTAGGTGAAGTATTTATAGTTTGTAGTAAATATCCCATCATACGTGAATATACCACCTTAGTTTGTGTAGAGATTCTTTTAGTCATTGGTTTGTGTTGTATTGTTATTGGTTTGTTGTTTGTGTTGTATTTTTATAGTTATTGGTTTGTTGTTTGTGTTGTATTCTTATTGTTATTGATTTGTTGTTTGTGTTGTATTCTTATTGTTATTGGTTTGTTGTTTGTGTTGTATTTTTATAGTTATTGGTTTGTTGTTTGTGTTGTATTCTTATTGTTATTGATTTGTTGTTTGTGTTGTATTCTTATTGTTATTGGTTTGTTGTTTGTGTTGTATTTTTATTGTTATTGGTTTGTTGTTTGTGTTGTATTTTTATTGTTATTGGTTTGTTGTTTGTGTTGTATTCTTATTGTTATTGGTTTGTTGTTTGTGTTGTATTCTTATAGTTATTGGTTTGTGTTGTATTTATATAGTTATTGGTTTGTGTTGTATTTTTATAGTTATTGGTTTGTTGTTTGTGTTGTATTCTTATTGTTATTGGTTTGTTGTTTGTGTTGTATTCTTATAGTTATTGGTTTGTGTTGTATTTTTATTGTTATTGGTATGTGTTGTATTTATATAGTTATTGGTTTGTTGTGTGTGTTGTGGTGTTGGTGTAGGGATGGTGGGATTCATAAGTTTTTAGTATAGTCATTGAGTACAGTATCAGAGGAACAGTATAATAAATAACCAAACTAGAACTGGAGTAAACTGGATGGCCACAAAAGTCATTAGTGGAATTCATATTACTTCACAAATACCAGACAGACACTGGCTACTGAAGTAAATAAATATGTGGAACAAATTATTTCAATCCTCTGTAAACAAAACTACAACACTCTTATTAAGGATGTGTGGGAATATGGGGACAGGCTTGAGGGGGTTAGGGGGGTGCGGGAATAGGGGGACAGGCTTTCTACCCATATCAAGCCTGTCCCCCTATTCCTGCACCCCACCCAGTCCCCCCAAGCCTGTCCCCTACTCCCACACCCCCTTAACTATATTTTTTACGAATTCTGATGCCTCTAATTCTTTTTATTCTATCTTTTTTTTTCTCCGGTGTAGGATTCCAAGATCGAGACTTACCAGAAGATGTGGCGGTATATGGAAAGTAAAAGACCTTCAGTGTTCGTACCCACTATAGAAGAAGGCGTAAAGAGGGTGAGTACTTGTGCTGTTGTCGTAGGTGATAAACATGTGGTATAATACTGTACTAAGAACCATACTGTACTTGATATACTGTACTTATACCATACTTATACCATACTTGATATAATTATAACAAATATGACCTAAATTACATATTGTCCTGATAAAAAAGTTCTCTACTGTTGTATGTGATTAATATGTGGTGAGTGAGTTCTCTGCTGTAGTATGTAATAAATATGTAGTATAAAAGTATGTCATTGATATGTAACAAATATGAACTAAATTATTATCCTGATAAAGAGTGTGAATATTTTAATGCCTCGTCAACATGTATCTTGTGTCTGTTTTTCAATGGTACAGGTATATACTAAACTTAATTTTGGTATTACTCTGGTCATCCCTGTCTCTTAGTTTCAATGGTATATACAGTACTAAACTCGCTCTTGGTTTTACTCTGGTCATCCCTGTCTCTTAGTTTCAATGGTATATACAGTACTAAACTCACTCTTGGTTTTACTCTTGTCATCCCTTGTTCTGTCTTTCAATGGTACATGTATATACTAAACTTAATCTAGGTTTCAATGGTATATACAGTACTAAACTTTATTTTGGTTTTACTCTTGTTATCCCTGTCTCTGTCCTTCAATGGTATATATACAGTACTAAACTCACTCTTGGTTTTACTCTTGTCATCCCTTGTTCTGTCTTTCAATGGTACATGTATATACTAAACTTAATCTAGGTTTCAATGGTATATACAGTACTAAACTTAATCTAGGTTTCAATGGAGTATACAGTACTAAACTCACTCTTGATTTTACTCTGTTCATCCCTTGTTCTGTCTTTCAATTTAATCTTGGTATTACTTTTGTCGTGTCTAGGTACTGGAGGGTAACTATGCCTTTCTTATGGAGTCGACTATGCTGGATTACACTATACAGAGGAATTGTAATCTGACACAAGTGGGTGGACTCCTCAACTCTAACTCCTACGGGATTGCAACGCCCATAGGTGAGTGTGTGTGTGGGTGTGTGTGTGTGTGTGGGTGTGTGTGGGTGTGTGTGTGTGTGTGTGTGTGTGTGTGTGTGTTTGTGTGTGTGTGTGTGTGGGTGTGTGAGTGTGTGTGTGTGTGTGTGTGTGAAGGATAGGGATATTTTAATTAAGAGGGAGTGGGTGGAGGATCAATAGGGATAATATTTTAAGGGGGAAATAAATTCACTACTACTATTGCAATGGAGTGCCTTGATTCCTCCAATGTATGTATACCAAGAAACAGGACCAGATGAACAAAACTAATAGATGGTGTTATGTTGCTTGGAATAGTTTGGAGGATTCAGTTACGCTCCAGATTTACCAACACTACAATTATTCCCCCTTATAAGGAAAATGGGTGAATAGTTTAACAAGTATAGGAAATATTAATCCATTCATCTATCTATCTATCTATCTATCTATATATTTCACCAACCTCTTTATAATCTGGTTACCTAAGACTTCCTTCTTACTTGATATTTATTAATTAAAGCATTTATATACTTACATCTGTTTTTCTGTTTATATATCTATCTATTTAAGTGTCTGTTTGGTTGTTCTGGCTGTCCATAGAATATATTAGTCCTTATTCTCCATTAATAATTTCTCTATACAGTATATATATCCATCATTTATCTCTTCTCTCTCCCTTCATTTCACCATGGAGGGACAAAATTTCACTATATATATCCATCACTTATCCTTTCTTATTTCTGTGTTCAAGTTTACCATGGAGGGACAATATTTCACTATATATATCCATCACTTATTCCTTCTTAATTCTGTGTTCAAGTTTACCATGGAGGGACAAAATTTCTCTATACAGTATATATCCATCACTTATCCCTTTTTATTTCTGTCTTCATCTCTTATCTTTCCCTTCAACAAAATTTCACTATATATATCCATCACATATTCCTTTTTATTTCTGTCTTCATCTCTTCTCTTTCCCTTCAACAAAATTTCACTATATATATCCATCACTTATCCCTTTTTATTTCTGTCTTCATCTCTTATCTTTCCCTTCAACAAAATTTCACTGTATATATCCATCACTTATCCTTCCTTATTTCTGTCTTTATCTCTCTTCTCTTTCCCGTCAGGTTCACCATGGAGGGACAAAATTTCTCTCGCCATCTTAGAGTTACAAGAGAAGGGTATAATTCAGATGTTGTACAGCAAGTGGTGGAAGAATACCGGTGATGTGTGCAACAGAGACGAGAAGAATAAAGACTCTAAGGCCAACGCTCTAGGGGTGGAAAATATTGGTTAGTTAACTTAGTTTATAAATTATACAGTACAGTACTTGTTGTTATTATTACTGTTACTCTTATTATTTCTATTATTTTTATCGTTATTACTTTTATTATTTTTTTCATTAGTTTATAAATTATACAGTACAGTACTTGTTGTTATTATTACTGTTACTCTTATTACTATTATTTTTATCGTTATTACTTTTATTATTTTTTTCATTATTACTATTTTTTATTATTATTACTATTGGTACTATTTTCATTATTACTATTATTATTTTTTTCATTATTATTATTATTATTATTGATATTATCATTATTACTATTACTATTTTTTCATTATTACCATCAATACTATTAATGCAGAACTGACTTTTTCTCATTTTTTCATACACTGCCCATTTCTCATTTTTTCATATACGTACTGAACTTCCTTTTTCTAATTTTTTCATATACTGAACTGCCTTTTTCTATTTTTTTCATATACTATACTGCCTTTTTCTAATTTTTTCATATACTATACTTCTTTTTACTCATTTTTTCATATACTATACTTCCTTTTTCTAATTTTTTCATATACTGAACTGCCATTTATTAATTTTTTCATATACTATACTGCCTTTTTCTAATTTTTTCATATACTGAACTGCCTTTTTCTATTTTTTTCATATACTATACTTCTTTTTACTCATTTTTTCATATACTGAACTTCCTTTTTCTAATTTTTTCATATACTATACTTCTTTTTTATAATTTTTTCATATACTATACTTCCTTTTTCTCATTTTTTTCTTGGACTGCCTCAACACCCTCATATTTTTCTCTCTGTCTTTGTACAGGTGGTGTGTTCGTGGTGTTGATGTGTGGTCTGGCCTTGGCTATAGTGGTCGCCATCCTCGAATTTTGTTGGAACTCGAGAAAGAACGCACAGACAGACAGGGTAAGTTATGTTATGTTATTTTATGTTATTATTTACCGTATGTTATGTTATTATTTACCTCAGAGCTCTTTGTTATTATTGTTATGTTATGCTATGTTATGTTATTATTTACCTCAGAGCTCTTTGTTATTATTGTTATGTTATGTTATGTTATGTTATTATTTACCTCAGAGCTGTTTGTTATTATTGTTATGTTATGTTATGTTATGTTATTATTTACCTCAGAGCTCTTTGTTATTATTGTTATGTTATTATTTACCTCAGGGTTCTTTATTATTATTGTTATTTTTGTTATTATTTTTATCATTATTGTTGTTGCTTTTGTTGTTATAGAGTATTAGTGTTTTTATTCGCATGTTTATAGCTAAGTTACCCATCTCATATTCTTTCTTTTTACTCGCTTACATTGTAGGCCTACTATAAAATGTGCTCTCTTTCTCTCTCTCTCTCTCTCTCTCTCTCTCTCTCTCTTCTTTCCATTCGCTTATGCTTATGATACCACTAGATTTGCCCGGTGTGTTTGTATGTATGTATGTATTTATATATGTATGTTTATAATTATGTGTTAGTATACTCAATAAGTTTACAATAGATACGTGATAAGTAGATAATAATGCATGTGTGTGTGTGTGTACGTTTGTGTGTTGCCATATTTTATTTTCACTTAGTCATTTAAAAGCCGTGTTGTATATAATTACTACAAACCCCAATCCCATGTCACTGCTACAACAAACATACACACACATACACACATACAGGCCTCTAGTCTGTTAATTTGGTCAATAAATGTAACACGAAAATAATAAAAAAAAATTAATGGTGGTTGATTTCGTAAATGTTTTTTTTTTTTTTTGCACTAAAATAATTACGGTTTTTCCGAAGTACAATTTTGCAATAAAACTGCTCTTGAATTATCAACACAAATGTTAGTTATATATATAATAATAATAATATATATAAAGTATTTTCAAATCCTGTATGAAAGGTTTAGTATGCATGTAATTATTTAATACTGTAAATAATTCTAAGCCTGAACGTAAGTGAAATTTGTATCTGCACGTAAATCCAAAATAAATGTTGATAGTGTTGAAGATGATGCACGTAAATGATGATAGATATTGATGATAATAAAGATAATTATAGTAGGTATTGATGATGCACGTACATGATAATAAAATGATAATGATGCACGTAAATTATAATATATTGGCAATAATGCACGTAAATAATTATAGGTAATGATGATAATGCACGTAAATGATAAAAAAAAAACTTGATAAAATGCACGTAAGTTAGTATAATCGATCCACGTTAGTGATAATAACAATAATAAAAAAAAAAAAATAGAGTTGACGATGCACGTAAAAAATCTTGCATGTGGGGTACGATAAGGAGTCAGACGACGAGTACGACGACGAATACGACGACGAAGACGACATAGAAGGCCTGGACGAGAAGATAGACACAATGGTGGATGAAAATGGTGACGTGATACCCAGCAGGAAACACAAGGATAAACGTCAACAGGTGGGATTTATGGAATTAAGGGGGTGTGTGGGGGTAGGGGGCAGGCTTGGGGGTTTAGGGGAGTGCTGTGGTAGGGGGCAGGTTTGGGGGGTGCGGGGCTTGGGGGGTTTAGGGGGTGCTGGGTAGGGGGCAGGCTTGGGGGGTGTTTAGGGGGGTGCGTGGGTAGGGGGCAGGCTTGGGGGGGGTTTAGGGGGTGCTGTGGTAGGGGGTAGGCTTGGGGGTGGGGTTTAGGGGGTGCTGGGGTAGGGGGCAGGCTGGGGGGGGGGGGGTTGTGTGAAATAGGGGACAGG